>VYZU01024698.1:0-80656 GCA_013401355.1 Ceyx cyanopectus | reverse complement strand
CATATAATATACATATATATATTTAAACCTAGGAGATAACATGATATATAATATACATCTATATATTTAAACCTAGGAGATAACATAATAGTACCATGGCAGCTTTATTAAACAGTAGATAGTTAAGAATAGCTATGTGCATGTTTAAACTGAGAGGTTTAGCTCTTTTAATATTTCCCATTATCTGCTCTTGCCATGCCATTGCAGCCAGACATCTAATAAAGCCACCAGTGAATTGTCTAAAGTATAGAAGGAAATACAAGTATATATGGAAATACAAGTATATAAGGAATTAAAAGTCTTCATTTAAGTAGCCCAGACACTGTGTAAGGAGCACGTGTGTTTATGAGCCAGTCTCCTACATCCCTTTCAGTCTGGAAGGTACAAATTCTGCCACCAAAATCTCTATTTTTCACTGAGGTGCTGACTATCCTGGGAGACATGGATTTTCTGTGTGCTGTGTGGGGGAAGATGTGGCTGCTGATTGCTGTCACCTTGGGGAGGCTGCTGTGGCACCTCCCCACCTGCTGCTGAGGCTTGAGGGGCTGCTCCCTGGCTAAATATTAATATTACACTTGATCTGTGCAGGAAATGGGATGTGACACATGGTGGGGCTGGGGGCTGTATTGCTTCAGCTCTCTGGGTTGTGCAAGAGCCAGAAAGTTTCTTAGGCATGGTGTGAAACAAAAGGGTGTTGTGTGGGTCTCAGGGCTTCTGTGGAACCTTCCCACAAGGGACCCCATTGCCTGTTGGGTTGGATGTTCTCCTTCAAAACTCCTTTTTACATGACCAATTGCTCTGAACTCCAGGGTTCTGTAGACTATGAAAAAACAGAGTTTCTAATTAAAATAAAACCCCAACAGCTTCATTTGCTTACAGTTGAGTGAGGGATTTTAACTCCTTACCTGGTTTCCTTTACGATTTTCAACCTACTCCCTTAAATTGATTTATATTTTTAATATCCCCTCATTATGAGCCCTGACCAGTTGTAGATCAGTCTACAAAGATGCTCTGTTTTCTTACCCTGCAGTTTCAGTGCATTTTGGTGTTGGATTTGCCAGGGCTGAAGGGCTGAGCAGGACCCAATCCTGAATTTAATTATATTTGAGTGGCTCCCTTTCCATCTTCTCCATGCAAGTGCCACTCCCCCCTGCCATCAGTTGCTGGGTGAAAGCTCTGAGGAGAGTTTCTCACCTTTTACATTCTCCAAATGTTTGTTTTCATAACTTGTTTTCTTCAAAGTGAAATATCTGGTGGCTGTGGTGGGTTGGATTGGTTTTTTTTACTAGAAACCATAGTTGTCTCTGGAGTTTACCTCAGTTTTCCTCTGTAAAGCCATCCTGCCAAGGAATATACAAATATTTCCCTGCCCTTTATTTTAACCCGAACCTTGGAGTGGAGTTGTTGTGACATTGATTTGGAAGGATTTGTAATATACATTAAAACTCATTTAAAATGTGACAAACTTCTGCAGTAAATGTTTCTTCCTAAACATATCCTTTCCATGGCATACAGGTATTTTTTGCCTACCAGTGGAGATGGTCTGAGTGACCATAGTGGGTGTGATCTGTGGCATTAATTCTTTTGACTGAATTAATTGGTGATTGGTTAGAGACTCCATGCAATAGGGTGACTTCTAATTGTTGTTTTTTCCCCTTCTTTATGTTTTCTAAATGTGGGATAGAATTGAAGGTATATTTCCAGCTGGGAGAATTAATATCTCCATTTCCTAATACAAAAGCAGCTCAAATTATTCTGCAAGGGTCTAGCAGGAGTTTGGGATGCAAACCTGCTGCAAACATTCATAACTGCAGAAATTTCACTCAGTTTTTCTTTCCTATTAGCCCCTGACCTTCCCAAAAATTATTTTCTGTGGAGCACGTTCAGATAGAGTGGTTTGCTAGGAAATGAGTATCAGGTAGCAAATTGTTGGCAGTGAATTACCCAGTGTGCTGACAGAATTGTTCAGGTGCAGTCAGCACAAACTGAGCTGCAGAGTTGCCTGGGAGTGCAGACTCAGTGTCCTGCTTCACTCAGTGCTGCTGAAGGAGCTAGGGAAAGGCAGCCTGGCAGCTCCTCCTTTGGGAATCCCTGCTCAAATGCAATGTGTATTTCATAAGGCCATCCCAGGGAGCAACATTTTAAGTAAACATACATTTGAAATGAGTAAGCAATTGTCTACTGGGAAACTGCGTGTGGAGGGTTTTATTTTTAGTCACAGAACCCTTGCCAAGCCTTCCTTTTAATTCTTCTTCTTCTTTGGGGCAAAATCTTGCAGTTGCCTCTTTAATACTGGTAATTTGATAGACTTTAGGGGGGGTTTATATGTTTATGTGGGAAAATTGGACCTGATGAAGAAAGAAAATGTGAATTATTCAGTGTTTTTCTCTTTCTTCACTTCTACAGTCCACAGAGCTATAAATAAAGGCATCTATGTATGTGTGTGTGTATATATATATAAAATTTTTTTTTTTTTTAAATGATGTCATGAGATGTTTATTCTCTTTTCCCTTGCACCATCTCTTATTTCTGAGCAACATGGTCATACCAGACCATGAGAGCCCTCAAGAAATCTCTACTTCAGGCAGCAAAAAAAGGCTGTGAGATTTCTGCTCAGTGCTCTGAGGGTTTTTTTTGCATTGACTCCAACATCACAAAGACACCTCTGCTCCCTCTCAGCTGATGGTGTCACAAATAACTTTCAGCAGCAGCATTTTGAGTTGTTAATTGTACTCTTGTTGTGAGTTGAAGTCCTTGACCTAAATATTTATGAGGGAATTGGTCCTACATGAGTGCCATGTAAGCAAGAGCAACCTGGAGCCTGTACATGTTCCTGGAGACCATGGCAGTGGGAAGCCTGAGCCCCTGGATCCTTGGGGGGGTTTCTCTCTTGCTCATTTGCCATGTCTTGTTCTCTCTCTGCAGATCAAACATTCCCTGAAGTGTGGTAGGAGGCAGGAAGAGTGACACTTGCTAATTTGAATTTCAGAAAGCACCTAAACCACATTCAGATCTCCAGGTAAGTGTCTGTGAGCCACTTGGCTTTGACACCTGTTAAAACTTAATCACATCTCTGCTCAGTGCCAAGCTGCTGCCTGCAGACCAAAGAGAGGAGCAGGCATGTGCTTGGGCTGTGTTGTCTGGGGGGAGGGAAAGCTTTGTTTGTTCATTCAGATGAGGTGAGGTGAAAACAGCATCATTCTGGAACAGGTGAGATCAGCTGATGAAAGAGGAGGAGAGACTGAGCAGCTGAAAACCTTCAGTTGCAGGTGTCCTGGGAGAGTTGCTCCATGAGAGATCTCAAGAAGGAAACCTCTGGGAATGTGTAATTTGCTAATTTGGATCAGGCTGTATGTTCATGGCTTCATGCTCTTCCTCTTCCTCCTGATTGCTTTTAAAAATCCCCTTGGCCACGTCATGGGCTTTGTCAAAACCCTTCTTAAGCAGTAACTGTCAAGTGTAAAGGAGAAAAATCCAAATAATATGGAGGCCCAGCACCCTGGCACAGCACACCATTGCAGTGCTACCTGCAGCTTTGCCCTGAGGGATCTTCTTCTTGCTGACAAGCCCTTCTTTATAGTGGGTGTTGCAATGCTGGTTTGCAAATGGGGTGGTTGAGGTAGTTGGCATGACAGCTGAACCTCCAAGCCCTGAAGATACCATCAGGGAGAACTGCCTCTATCTCCTACATCTCACAGCACCCTCTGAGGGGTGCTGGCAGCCCCCTGTGAGGGGAGGCTACAGCCCTGAGATGCTGGGAGTGACCCAGACACCTCTGGTGTGGAGACACAGAGGAGATACAGGACACTCCCATGAGCTTTCTGTCTGAGCAGTGCAGACACCACCTCAAACACTCACAGTTCCATTTTGATCTCAGTGGCAGGATAGAAAACTCAAACTGAATCCACCTCTGGAGAGCCTTCAGCTGCTTCCAGACAGGAGACTAAACTGAGCTGAGCAGGGCACATGAAATCTGAAGCCAAGAATGAATTTTCCAGATGGAGCCAGGATCTAGTTAGGAAAAAAAAAAAAGCAGATCTTATTTAAAATAGGCAACGGGTATTTGACTAACAAGGTGTGGTTTGTATCTAAAAACCACTTTTTTTTTTCAGCAGAAAGGTTCCAGGAATGCAGCTCTGAGACCAGCAGGCTTGTGCTTCTTGAATTCACCTGAGCAACACCTGCACCCCCAGCTTGAAGGTCTGCTGTGTACAGCAGGGAGCAGGTAGGATTGGAGTGGAATGTTCTTCATGACTGGACAAAATAGAGACAAATTACAGGGGAAAAAAAAAGGAGCTGTTGAAAGGAAAGGAACTGGCATTCAGGAGGGTGAGGAAGACAAGCAGTGTAGGGACAGCCTAATGATGTGACAGAGCCAGAGGCAGCTCTGAAGCTCCAACACAATTATTCCTGGCCCCTGTTGTCTCAGCTGCTTGGGCACGTGGTGCAGTGACTGGGAACAGGGACTAATGATCAGAGCAGCAGTAGGTTGTGGTTTTGTACAGCTCTCCACAAGCTCTCTCTTTCCTGTCAGAAAGTATGTGTATTTAAAAATAACTTTCAGACCTCTCTCAAATATTATTTTTGAAGACACTGATTTTGGAGAAGTTCTGTCAGTGAAATAAGGAAAAAAACCCACCACTTTCTAAAAGATTTTCTCATAATGCTACATTTTCTGAGGAGGAAATGAGTCCCTAGTAGCTCCTCAATGTTAGAAAAGATGTGGAGACATGGATTTGTGCTGAGTGTGAGGATCCATATTGACAAGTGGGATCTTGGGGCTGCATTTTCCAGTGTCCATATGGATGTGAGGACAGTGGTGTGAGAACTGAGGGAGTTTTAGGAGTGCACAGCAGCAGGGACAGGTTTTTACTGCTTTTAACAGCACTTTGCTTTGCTAACCCACCTTGTTTCCAACAACAGGAGAAGTGTTGTATGACAGAGAAGGGATTTCAGGCAGAGTGCTGAATAGTGAGGGTAAGCTCAGCACATCTCACTGCTCTCTTGGTCCTCCCCAGCTTTGAGGGCAGAATTTCTCCTGCCTGGGTGGTGGTTTCTCTCCCCAGATAGAGATGTTTGGGTAAGAGTTGCACAGTGGACATGTGGATGAACCTCACAGGGTTTTTTGGTTGCTGTTTGCCTGTAGAATTAGGAATTTGCTGATCAAAGGATCCTTTTTGTTGTTTGGCTGTAGTGACCATGAATGTGGTGACCATGGAGAGGTGTGTCATGGATCACTGTAGAGACCTGGCATGAAATTCTGCTCTATGTTCAACTTAAAAGATGTTTGACTACATCTCTGTCATTTCAGCATCATTGAGGGTGTGATAGCCAAGGGCAGACAATGGCAAGTAGGATGAACAGCTCTCATGTTTCTTTGCTGAAAGCAAGAGACCCAGAGCTCTGTTTCCAAGATGACATTTGAGCACACGCTTGCTTTCCCAAGGGTAACTGGACACTTGGAATCACCCCTTTCATTTTTATCAGACCTAACTGTGGTGATATTCTAAATACTCATAGATACTGCTGGAAACAAAGCAATCCCAAAAGTAGTTTGTAAAAAAAAAAATCACCCTATGTAGCTGTTCATATGAATATGGAACTACACCTGTGTGTGGAAACCTGTCATCTAGAGAAGTTCTTCTCAAGGTAGCAAAATATTCCACAAATAGCACCCAGAGGATGTGCCAACAGTTCAAATTATCTAGGAAACCTCAGAGACTTGCTGCCAGAATCCTCTTCACTGGGGTGGGTCTCTCCTGCTGCCCCTCCAAGCTTGGACACCTCTCACTCTCCCACAAGGGTGGAGGCAGAGGTGGTATTTCCATTGCTTTATGTATCCAGCTCTGCTCTTCTTTCCCTCTTTCTCTCTCCAAATGTAGCCTCCAATCCTCTTCTGGTGCCCAGGCAGTGGTGATTTCTTGGTGCAGCACTGGCTCTCAAGACTTGATTACATCAATCCCCAGACAACACACTGCTTGAGGTAGGGCTGAGAGTAGAACCAGCAGCAGCAGCTCAGCAGTTCCCACCCTCCCTGGGCTTGCCAGAGTGCTGCCTGATGAGACTGGCTCCAAACAGGAGCCATATTCTGCCCACAGCTTGAACTTGCTCATCCCTGACTCCACTCTTGATAAGCAAGGTATAAAATATATATTAGGAATGGGAGCACAATTCAGCCCACTGCAAACACAGATCACTAGAGAGAATAAATCATAACCCAACCAGCTCTGCTTTTCTCCTGCTTCCTCTTCAGGCTCAATTAAAACTCAACATGTTTTTTCTTCTCCCCAGCTCCCTTTTATCTACTCCCCTTCTCGTGTTTCCATGTTCTTCCCCCCATCCTTTTCTTTATCTGATGAAGCCAGTGCTGTTGGATAATGAGGTAATTCCAGGTAGTGTTGGAAGTCCCAGACACCTGGATGATATATTTTCCTTTTTTTTTTCTATCCCAGACTGGGTCAGATAAGACCTGATTACCCCTGGGTATTTCAGCAGTGTATGTTCAGGTTAAGTTAGTCCTTCTGGGACCCAATAAAAGTTTTCTGTGGACTGCAAAATATGCAAATGTCCATCTTTATATCTAGCAGTTTGGGGCTGGAAATTCTGCTCTGGATGAATGAGTAGGAAAGAGCCTAGGTGTGTAATGAACAGAAGTGGTTTGGGTTTGTCTTCCATCCCATCCAACACTTTACAGATGTCTAACCCCCAGCTCTCTGCTGGCACAGACCCAGCCCTGACTTGGCACTGACTCTACTCTCCAAATGCAGTGAATACTCCCAGTCTAGTGAATTTTTAACTACAGCTGCTTTGCATGCACTCTGTAAATAAAATATTAACTCCCCCAGCCCCCAAACTCAACCTTCCCCCACCAAAATTCTGCAAAAAAACCCCAAACAACTGTTCCCAAGACTTAATTGTTTCAGCAGAGTCTAATCTAAATTAGTTCTCAAAGTAGTTTCTCTATTTTTTTAACATTTATTTCATGGAGCCATTAGAATTGCATGATTATTTCTGAAAACATTGGATTAGTTTTGATTCAATAAAGCAATTATAACCAGCAAAGGGATTAACAATTTGAGAGACCTCCAAAAAAGGCTAATTACAGGGCCAGTAATTTAGCTGACTGTGTGATGATTCAACTCAGATTCACATTTCTTAAGCTTTTGTGGGACTTGCTCTTCTCCCTGGTGCTTTCATAGCAAGCTTGCATGCAAATACTTGTTTCTGTGTGACTGAGGCCTGTGCTGCTCTGGGCCAAAATTGATTGCTGAAGTTACATGACTGAAATGCCTCAGGTAAAAGAAAAAAAATCATCACTGAAAAGAAAAACTTGGAGGAGACAGCTCTGTAAAGTGTGCTGCCTCACACTCACTGCTGCTCCCAGGGTGGAAGGGGTTCTGCAAACAAGGGCAAGAGAATGAACACTCAGTTACCCCTTGAACAGCAAAAGGGGTGCAGGTGGAGTTCAGAGATGATCCCATGTAGGGAGGATCCTAATTCCAGACCCCCTGCTCCATGAGCATTGTGTGCTTGGATGCTTTTTCTTCTTAGAGGAACTGCTCATCAGCTGGAAAGAGAGTTCACACTTACTGATAGCTGCCCACATACTCCATGAAGTCCCTCTCCATCCTTTTTTTCTTGGATTAGGAGCTCCCTGCTGCCCTCAGCTGTGGCTGCTCCCCTGGTGGGGTCCTGAGGATGTCCAGCAGCTGAGCTCCTGCTGGTTACCCATGGAGGCAGTGTCAGTCCCTCTGTGCTGTGATTGAACAGGCAGTTCACATTCATTTCATGACTGGCAAGATAGATCTGTCACTCTCATGTCTGTGAACCAGGCTGGGTTAGGTTCTGGCACAAAGCCTGTTGAAATCAAGGAAGTTTTCACTTGACCTCAGGGGGCTTTGGCTCAGAACCACAGTCCAACATTGTGAAATACACACTTTCTTTCTAGCCTTTTGTAAAATGGATTCCAGTGGTATTTCCCCCCCTTATTTAGTCCCTACATCTCTTTGGCATCCCACATTTTCTCTGAGAGGAGAGAATATCCAACCAGAGAAAGCAGGACTGCAGTGTGTCTGAAGGAGAGGGCACCCAGGTCAGTCACTCAACCAGTTATTAGCTCAGCAGGGCACAAACTGCCTCATCTGGGTGCCTTGCTTGTTTAGTGTGGCTTTTTTGTTTTGTTTATTTTGCTCTGTGTCCTTTTTAATTATTATTTTGCTTGCTTTGTATTTTGGGTTTTTTTGTTTGTTTGGGTTTTTTGGTGTGGTTTTTTTTTGTGATTCTCCCAGTTCACTCCCTAAGTCTCAATGGGGTTGTGCAACCTGAAAAACCTTTTCAAATTGGGTTTGAGGAACCAAACCACAGCAGAAACCCTTTTTTTTTTATTTGTGGCTTGCAATTGTACAATATCCAAGAGGTCAATTAGGCAACGTTTAATTGACAGGTCCTGAGCTAATGAGCTGGGATGGGATCATCTCCTGAAAATAGCTTTAAAAGCAAAGCTGCAGCCAGCCAGTCTTCCCAGGCACTTGGGAAGCCCCTCAGCTCTTGCCCTGGCCATGATCTGGAAGGCAGGTAGTTGAAGACAAAAGCTTGGAGGCAATTAACATGCAAACACAGCCCTGGATTTCATACCTAGGAGGCATTTTTGGAGCTGTTTAGTTGTTGTTGCTGCTCATTCTGTGACATCACTTCCCCTGGCCTGGTGCTATGCAGACTCTCTGTGCTCTGATTTCTACCTTTAAGATCAAATTCTCATTTCTTCTGAATTCCAGCCCACTTCTGCTCCAGCTCTGCTCATTCCCAATATCTAGTGAAAAAAAAAATACCAACAAAGCAAAGGAAAAGACAAGAAAACCCAATAAATTTCCTGCCTTTTCCTGCAGCTCGTCACGTTGGATAAAACTCCCCTGTTTTCTTGCTGCTGTACTGTGGTAGAAATCTCAGTCCTGAAGCCTGTGTATGCCAGGAAAAATAGGAAAGAATGTCTTGCTTTTCTGCTCTTGAAAAAGGGTGTCCCTGCATAGCCTGCACTTGTCCAGTTTCACTCCAACATTTAGAAAAAAATCAGGATTTTAAGGTGAGAATTCCAGGAGTGAAGAAGAACTTTTCAGAGTCCCACCATTTCAGCTGAATACACCTTTTAGTCTCACAAAAGCCTCATAGCTCTGTAAATAGGCAGCCAAAATGGAGCAACACTTGGTACTTTGGCTTTTTCCAAAGCTGGAAAACATGAGCACTCTTTTCCCTTTGCACAGCAGCTTCTACTTGGAGCTTTTGCCCAGCATGTGACAAACCACCAGCTGCCTGTGTCATTTTGCTACTGAAAATTTTTTCTCCATCACCATTTACCAGATTTTTGCATTTCTTTACTATGAAAAAAAAAAAGTTCTGGTTGGTTTATTGTTTTTCTTGGTGTGTGCTGGAGTTGAAATACATTTCAGCTGGAAGTTCTCAGATGGGACATGAAGTTTTGTGAGCTGTAGAATTATGGGTGGGCACTACATAAAATAGCTGGAATTTCCTTGCTGTGTTTGAAAGCTTGAATGAATTTTGTGAACAGATCAGGTTGTTTCTGGACTCCCTAGAAACCTGAGCAGTGCTGGAGCAAAAGTCAGCTGTAGAGTGGCAGAGCTGTGGATGAAGAGGATGCTCAGAGCTGGCAGTGAGGGGGGAGGAAGAAAAGCTCTCGTGGGGCAGGGCAGAGATCCATCCATCCATCCATCCATCCATCCATCCATCCATCCATCCATCATTTGGGGATCTGTTTTGGATAAAAAGCAGAGATCAGGGTGATTTGCTGAGTCCAGTGTGGTAGTTCAGCTCCAGGTTGGACTGTGTCAGGGGCAGTACCCTGCCCCAGTGCTGCTGGTGCCTTGTTGCTATGGAAGCAGTGATGCAGCTCTGGGGGAAGCACAGTTAAAGCATCCTCAGAGCTAGCTGATAGTGCAGCATCACTGGTGCTGGTCATCTTGCTGCTGGGTGGAAGAGGAAATAACCCAAGAAAGGAAAGTTTGAATAGGGAATAAGGGATCAGAACTGCCACTGATCTGTTGGATTTGTTTGGGAAATCTTTCAGAGGAAAGCTCTGTTTAGAGGTAGCTGAAACGTGGCAGAAACCAAGTGAAACACATCCCTTGCTCACTCAGCTAAAATGGGTTACCTGCTACTCTCTAATCCTGCAGAGACATGGTTCTGCTGGGGTTAGAAATTGGTTTTAAATGGCAAATCTCAGTGGATATATTTTCCTTACTGGCTCATAGCATGCTCTTCATAAAGCCCATGAACTCCAGGCAGCTCTGCTGTGCCTGGAGGAAAGAGCTGTGTTTTCTGGAGAGAGGGGAGAGTGTCTGGGTGTAGAAAGAGCTGAGGGGCAGAGGTTGTGTGTTTTGTGTGCACGCTGTGTTCAGCACTTGGCACACTTCTGGTGCTTTAATAGGAAACCTCACCATCCACTCCTCATTTTCTGCCTGCCTTTATTGCTTGGAGGTGAGATTCCAAGAAAAGCTCTGGGTCAGCAGTTCTGCTGTGGAGCTCCCAAGCTCTTGTGAATGGACAATGCAGTCTGCTTGGCCCAGATTCTGCCTTCAGCTGCACTCAGTGCAATTGAAAGAAAATGAGAGTGACTTCAGTGCCTTGATTCAGAGCTTACTCTGCAAGCAGCCAAGCTCTGGCTCAGTCTGCCTAGCCACTCTGCAAGGACTGAGGGGATGGGTTTGGTGGTGGATGGTTTCTTCTGCTTGATCCCTCCACGAGCCAGAGCTTGCATCTGAAGCAGCCTCCCAGTTGCTGTGGAGCTGGGCTGCTGGAGGTTCCTGAGTGTTGGACCAGGCTTGGGTTGAGCTGAGTGTCAGAGGAGACATCTGCTGGGTGTTTCTGCAGGGTGGTGCAGGGGAGCTCAGCAATGCCATGCTCTGTGTGGATGCTGCTTCCCTCTTCTTACAGCTTGAAGGTAAAGACATCTGTCCACCCCACTGCCTGAAGATGCTGCCTGCCTTGTTTTACACACCTGGCAGCAGTGGCAAAATGTTCTGAGATAAAGTAGCACATAATTAACTGAACAATCATGTAAAAAACCCAATTCTGCCTGATAAAAGTTGCAACAGGGAGGAGAAAATGGGCCAGTGAGTGATTTCTGGCTGAATTGAAGCCTCTGTGCATGCTAATGAAGGTCAGGCTGCTGAGAACTGTTTGTTTCAACAAACCTCTGGAAAACCACAACCCGTGGTGGCTCTGGTGCAAAATCCCTCTGGAGATGGGACTTTGCAACCCTCCCCAGGAGCTCCTCCAGAGGAGGAGCAGCCTCTGACAGCCCTGCTGCTCAAACTTCCCACTTCATTTTTCTTCCAGGTAAGAGATGGAATGCCTTGGGAGCTTGTGCACATCCGTGGCACTTCATTAGCAGATTGGCCCTCTGGTGATTCATTTGTTGCAGGAATGAGGTGCTGCCTGAAAAAGGGGCTTCTGAGGAACAAAGTGGCCTCAGCAACCAGTGCTGGGCTGGGGAGGTTTGCTTTTGTCTGTAGGATGTGCTGAGCAGCTCTGGCAGGAAAGGGAAATCTGGGGATAGAAAGCAAGATAGGAAGACTAGCAGACTGAAATAAATAAGGGGTTGTGCTTTCTATCACCCAGAAAAAAACTTGCAGGCTTAAGTTCTTAGGAACAAAAGCAGATCCTGAGGATTTGCAAGGTGCTCTGGGGTAGGAGATGTGATATTCTCACCTTGTGGTACTTGGGTTGGGTCTCCAAAGGCCACTGCTCTCTCTGCTGCTCTTGTCTTTGTATATATATCTATAAATATATACATATAGAAACACTGATGTCAACTCTGAGGCACTTAATTTGGCAAGAAGACTTTGAGCTGAAGTGGAGCACTAAGAGTTTTGGCCTCTGAGGGGATTACCAGTGTTCCCATGCTCACATCAGACTGCAGGCTGCTCCTTTTGGAGCCAGAAGATTCCAGGTGTTTCAGTGTCAGTCTGGTAGCTGCTCCAAATGAGAGCAAGGGCCCAGCTCTGGAATCAAAAGGGCATTTATGTTCTATTTCAATAGAGTTGTAAAACAAATTGCACTGACCTTACACAAGAGCAGGCTTTGAAGGGCAGACTTTGTTCTCCTCCCTCTCCGTGCTGAGCTCTTGAAGCAGTCATTAAATATTCATTCCAGCAGTTATTCTCTCTCCACTTTGGGCTGTTTTGCCTTCTTGTGGGTGAGAATTTCTAGTGCCAGGAGTAAACTTTTTGTTGTTTGGTTTTGTTTTTTTTGGTATGTGGCACTTCCACTGAATAGTAATGAATGCAGAACACACTGAGTGGCAGGTTCAAATTTATTCTGGACTGTGGGTTGCTGGGCCTTCAATTATTCTTTGCTGTAATCATGTCCTGCAGTCTTTTTCATGCTGGGGCTTCATTTGTGTGCCATGTGCCATCAGTGTGGCACAGAAGCTGTAGCTCAAAAGCCTCCTGTTAGTACCAAGGAAAATGATAAGCAGAGGATAAATAGAAAAATGTGTTGCAGAGCTGATTTAAAATATAGATTTTCATGTAGGGCTGCATGCCTTGCTTTCCCTTGGGTCTGGAAAAAGAATTACCAGCATAGGGTAGGAAAATGTGCTGTAAACTAGAAGCAAATGAAAATAAAAGGAAATTCAGGGAGACAAGTGAAAAAAAACCAACTAACCAACAACAAAACAAAATGCTTCTCACTTCAGCCTTTTAAACTCAACTTATATAAACAATATATTGTATATTGATACTAAATGCTTTCCTGGACCAAACCTTGTTGATTGCTTCTAATTAGTTAGGAATTCTTCCCAGTGGGGAAGATTCTTCACTGGTGGAAGCCCAGGGAGGCTTCAGTGTTTGTACAGTGAACGGAACAGTGGAGGTGGAACAGGCCTGAGAATTTAGTTTTCAAGGCAAGATGCTGACAAAACACCACAAATACTTTCAGGAGGCATCTCAAATTCCAGTACCAGAGGTGTAGATGTATAATGGAGACACTCTTGAGCTACACAGTGAATACTGGGTGTGCCCTGAGTGTTTCAGTGTGCTCTGCTTCTCAGCACAGATCTTGCCCCTCTCCCATCCACAGGCTCCTGCCTTTCCTCCCAGAGATCAAATATGGCAAGCTCAGCAGTTCTCAGCACTGTCTGATAAATAAGTAATAAATGAATGTTGAATTAATGCTTCTTTTAATGAAAGTTAGCACCTGAAAGGAGGTGGAGAGCTAGACCTTTGTGACCAGTTAGCTCTCTGCAGAGCTGCAGTGACCAAACCATGGCAATGGGCTGCCCTGGAGTCTCCATCCCTGGGGGGTTTCAGTGGCTGTGGACCTGGTGCTCAGCACCAGGGCTTAGTGCTGGGTGAAGGTTGGACTGGATGATCCTGAAGGTCTCTTCCAACCCAGGACAATCTGTGACCACTTTGCAGAGGCCTAGGCACAAAGCAGAAGCTTTTCACCCTAGAGAAGAAGACCTGCTGCATCTTTCAGCTGATCTGTGTGGTTGGGGCAGGGCCAGCACTGCTGGGGGTGGGATGATGTGGCTTCAATCCTGCTTGCAGCAGCCCTGTGGTCCACTGGCCAAAGGTGCAGCTCTGAAACACTTCTGCAGTCTTTCTTTCCCTAGCACTGGGTAGCTTTTGTTCACTGGAGGTCAGGAGATGATGATGTGAGTGACTGCCTGGTGGGACCTGCCTGTTGTTCAGGCAGAAATAGTTCTGTTCACAGTCCCTTTCTGCCTATTTATGTTTCTGTAGCATCAAGGCAGTTGTGCCAAGGTAAGGGCAGCTGCAGACTGCACAGCTTTTTGTGCCTGCCCTCTGGCTGCTGACAAAAAGCAGCTCTGGGAAGGTTGTCCTGACTTATTATCTAGTTTCATTCAGGCTCTTCAGTAGGTGGAAGCAAGCTGTAGATTTTTGGTAGTGGTTGGAGTGCTGTCAGCAGTTCAGTTCATTCAGAGTCTTCCTTTCTGCTGCTGTGGCTGTGCAGAGAGTGGGTTTAGTGCCCTGATAATGGCTGCACAGTGGCATGGGTGTATATCTGAGAGCCTGGAAGAACAATCACCTTTCCACATCCAACCCTGGCCAGCCCATCTATTAATATTCTTTGCATTTTCTTCTGCATGTCCTCAGAGAGCAGCTTGAAATTACAATTCTGCCCAGGTTAGGTAGCAGAAAGGATTAGTGAGCTGGGTCTTCACCTCCAGAGAGCAAGGTGATATGCAAATGCCTGGAGTGGACACATCCTTCTTCTGGCAACTATTCCTAGGGATAAAAATACTCCCTGTGCAGCTGAGAGGTGGTGCTGAGGAGACACCCAGGACCAGAACAGCACAAAGGGCTGAAGGTCAGGATGAAGTACAGTACACTGAGAGGGTTACACAGCCTCTGCCTGTTTATCTTGAGCTGTTAGCATTTCATTTGCAAGATCAGCTCCTCGCTGACAAAACTTGAAAAGTTATTGTGCCCAGTCCTCTCCCACAAAGATTCTTTCATGAGCTCTCAACCAAAAAAAAAAAAACCCAACCCACAAACCCATTAAAAAATTGAGTAATGAAAATAAAAAAACCAACCCTGTTTCAAAACTGCTTTGTAATTTAAAGGCCAAATGTAATATTTCATTTTCAAGGAAAAGCTTCAATGGGATTTTCTTTTGGATGAGCACAGAAGTGTTTGAGGAATAAAAAATGAGCACTGCCCTGCTCAGTTTCATGCCTGTGTCAGGTGTAGAGATTGGAGGTTTGGCCTGAATTCTAAGGGTGGAGATAACTATTGGAAGTACAAAAAAAAGGACCAATAAATGTAATTGAGGGAATGTCCTTGCAGAACTCACCCTGCAAATCAGCCACAAAAATGGCAGAAAATAAGTTTTTTGTTACCATATTTGTAATGTGTGGAAAACCAGGGGTGTACACACGAGTTCCATACCCACTCCACTGGAGGTGTGAGTGTAGAAACCCTTAGAAATGCTTCAGAAACACATCCTCAGACCAGGCATCTCTGAAATGCCCTGTCTCCACTGGTTGATTGTTATCAGCAGGAAAACACCAACAGCACAATCATCTGAAAACCAGAAATGTCAATTTTTTCCTCTTGGAAACAAAAAAACAAACCCAAGACATGATGAAGCCTAGTAAAAGAGAAGCAATTTCCAGTGTTTGCTTGGTGGGGAGGATGCAGGAGAGCGAGGATTACTCCTGAGAGCTGCCATTGGTTAGCTGGAGGGAAAATGGATATCAATTATACATCATCTAAGAAGCCTCTGCATAATAATCAGGCCCAGTAGGGGCTTTGGGGCAGCTTCGTTATTCTCTTGTAAACACAAGAGCCCAGATAGACATGTCAGTCAGGAGGAGAGGCTGCAATTCTTTCTTTTTAACACCTTCCCATTCTATTGCTTCAATATGCAAACAAGGCTGTTTAGCTGAGGGTTGAGGCTGTGCTAATGAGCTCCCTGCACTAACCCTGCAGTAAAAAGGTTCTGTTTCACAGCTGCTCAGAGACTGGCTCCTCTGGGCATGCTCAGGTATTGGAAAAGAATCCCTTCTTTTTCCAGAGAGAAACGCCAATCAGGATTTCTTGCACACTCCTCTCTTTTCTCCCTGTGCTAATGCAATTACTTCCTAACTTGTGAACTTTTTACTGTGGTGGAAAGAAGGGGGGAAAAAATAATCCGTTTGCTCTTTGAATTCTCTGTTTTTGTCACTGAAAAGAAGAGAGGACTTGGCAAATTGAACAGATGTAAAAGTACCTTTGCTCAGCTCCTGGAGGACCATCACTCCAGGCTGATTTCACAGGGCCTTCTGAAAGATGGGCAGTGCTTTTATTCCTCCCTTCCATGAGCTTCTCCCTTTCTACCATGAGTTCCTTAGCTGGCCCATGTCACAGAGGCACCCAGCACAGCACTGCCACCTTCACTGCTGCTCTGCACTGAAAGGAGCCACTGCTGTGGCCTCAGCACCTTGATGTGTCCCCAGGGCACTGCTGAGTGTGACCAGCTGCCAGTGCCTTGGTGAACACACCCAGGCACCATGATGCTCCCTTTCCACTGGGCTGACGTGTCCTGCTCTTGGTATGAGGGATGAAAATCTCTTGACTGTCCAGTTATTCTTAGGAATGAAGTAGTTTTCTGCTTGGAACAGTCAGAAATCCCTCTGGGTTGGTTTAGTGCCTGATAGAAACCATTCAGGTTTTCTGTTTGAAGGAGGACAGCGTGGGATATTTTTTATACAGCTCTATGAGATGCTCCCTGTCTTCATTCCATCCATCCATCCATCCATCCATCCATCCATCCATCCATCCATCCATCCATCCATCTTCCTTCCTTCCCCAGGACCATGCCTTCTAGCAGCAGGACACAGGAGAGCAGCCCTCTAGGCAGAGCCCCCAGAGATGCCTGTCAGGTGAGGTTCCAGCCCCCTCAAGCAGGATTCCCATTCCTGGGAAGAGACACAGCACCTTTTCACAGCCAGTTAGCAGTTAACTGTTGTGATCTACTGGTTCCCAATTTGTTGTGGGTGGGATTTCTAATGGCTGGCTGTGTGTGTGACAGTCCACGTTCCAGAGCCACTGGGAAAATCTTGGCTTTGTAATAAATCAGCACTTTAAATTATTTATCACGTTAGCTTTCTGGCATATTAAAACCCTCCTCAGACAGGTAGAGCTAACTCCCTCCTGCCTTGCTGAAGCTCATTAAATGGCCATCATGACTGGACAGACTTAATTGTGGTACATCCAAATAATTCTGTCATTTGGATTCAAATCCAGGGCGAGTGGCCTACCCAGAAATCTCACTTATTTGACTGTGACTGGCAAATGATGAAAGTATCCTGTAAGCAGTTTATTTCTGGTGAAAATTTACAAGTAAAATTAAGAAACTGAAATAAGATGTGACTTTGCTCATTTCAGAGCATCTTTAAATTATACCCATTTTAGGACTGGTGTCCCCAGCCAGCAGAAAAACTCATTTATTCATCTTTTTTTTTTCTTTAAGGTATTAAACAATAGTTGCCAGCAGTTGCATTTAGTTTGGAATTCAAATTTTCCAGTTCAGAAAAAGAAGTGACTGAAAAATAGATCTGCTTTCCATCGAGGTCAGCTTTCCATATGTCAATTTACAGCTCCTCAGCTCACTTTGCGGGGGCCAAATGATGAGCTTTTAAGCACTGTTATTATGAAATTATTCCACTGCCTTATAGCTCTGGGGGAGGAAGAATGATGAGGTAAGGACAGCATTTTTTCTGGGACTTGGAGGACTCCTTCTGTGTCATTTTAGACAAGTCACTTGACACAAAGGTTTTAGAAAACACAGGAATTTAAGTACTTTTGCAGAATCTCATTTGGTGCCTCCCGTTGGTGGCCCCTGGGGCTGGATTAGAGTCTCCAACCCAAAGGAGGACCCAGCTCCATCATACATGGGAAGTTTTGACACTGAAAACAACATTTTTCTTTCTTTTGTCTGTTTATATTTCGAGCAATTAGGACAAAAATCTGCTTTATGCTGTGGCTCTGTGGTAAAATCTCCCTCAGGAGTAAAAAATCCATTAGAATAATAGATTTATTATGGTTGGAAAGGTCCTCCAGGATCATCCAACCTTCATCCTGACCTCTCTTCTCCACCAGACCACAGCCTCAAGTGTTATATTCTGACTTAATTTTCTAGCCACCTAGCAGGTAGAGCCTTCTGCACACTGTCAGTAGCATCCAACAGAAGTGAGATTAAGCTCCTAGAAGTATGGAAAAAATAAGATATGAAATCATTTCACTGCATTTAAGGACAATTTCCATTGACATCCTGGTTCCTCCAAGAGGCAACAACAGGGTTATGACACTAAAGCAGTGAAAAATACCTTAAAAATAGCAAGTGAAGTGGACTGGGGAAACTGGGCAGTGATTTTATGTTTGGTTTTTAAAGAGTACTTGAAAGAATCAAGATTGAGCCATGCACAGGTGGACCTGTAATAATACCATTTTTTCATCAAGTGTCACCACAATACCAACAGTTATTACTTAATTCTATTGTAAATACCTCTCATTGTGATTCAAGGTAGTGATACTCAAAGAGTGGATTTATAGAGTCCCAGAAACCAGATTTTTATGAGCTCACTGAATCATTTCCTGGGGTTTTGCAAGAGCTTGGAAAGAGTTGGAAAGACTAAACATAGAAACTAAAGGACAATGGGCTACATTTATTCATTCTTGAGATGCCTTTCCCATCTTTCTAATCACCTATAGAAACCTTTCTCTGTGTTTACTCCTTTGTTTTAATGCTTGTAGCTGTTACCACACCATGGCCAGGGATGAACTAGCTGGATACTGCTTTTGGGGGTTTAATATATTGAATAAAACAGTTAAAAAATGATAGTGAGGAGTGAAAAGGGCTTTAGGGAGAGGCAGGTTGTGCCATGCTTTAGCCTCTGCCATCCTGATGAGTCTGGCTTTGTTCGAGTGTGTACTTTCATAATTTCATGTTAATGATTTATTAAGATTAATTATTTATCAATATTGTTTTCCTTCCCATTGAAAGGAAAGCATTTTGCTTCCTAGTTGGTTTCATTAAATGTTTTCAGTGTATGAATGTTTTAAAATTAAACACCAACTCCATAAAATCATTCCAGGTACTGTCTTAGCTTCAGGTCATTAATTCTATCTTTTTTTTTAAGTATTAATACAGATGAAGGAACTTTGTTCTTTGTCTGTCTACCAAAGTGCCTGAAGTAAACTTTTTTTCCCTCTACTCCTGCTAAATTACTAATTAGTTCAATGTACCTCAGAGATGAGAGCCTTTGAGATTTGTAAAACTTGTGTTTTCAACAAAAGTTTATGAAGACAGTAGTTAGTCCTCCTGATGACAGATTTAAGGAGAAAATTATATTCCTTTTTTAATTTTTTTTTCCTTGAGCAATATCAGAGTGATTAAAACAGACACACTGTAATCAACATTGTGCAATAGTCTAACTTTAATATGGTAATAGAGACCCTCTACCCCAAAGAAAAACATTCTCTTCTGATGGGAAAGTGCTCCTGAGTTCTGACTGAAGATGGTGTAGCTGCCAGTGCCAAAGCCTTGAGAGCTGAGCCTGCTCAGGAAAACCTCCCCAGCACTTTGGGTCCTTCCAGCATGGTGAGGAGAAGCAGGAAAGGCAGTGAAAATTCCCTTGGCACAGCTTGAACAGATCCCCTGAGTGCTCAGGCTCAGCCTGTCTCTCCTGGGCTAGTTTGCTGAGGAATTAGAGCAGTGGTGCACGTGTCTTAAAAGCAGAAATGCTTATTCAGGTGCTGATTATGATCTGCTTTTGTTTGGGCTATTAAGGAGATATCTCCTAACTTCATAATAGAATTGCAGTTTGTACCTAAAACTGTAAATATCAAACAGCTCTTGCACACAGCAATAAAAAGGCAAGTTGTTGGGCTTTTATTGAGGTAAATATGATATGTTTGGGTTGTTTTTTTCTGAATGGTATTTTTCTTCATGGATAGTCATTCTCAATTAAGACAAACAAATTCAGAATATAAGCCACTGGGTATGATGATGACAAGATCTTTACAGATGCTGATGCATGGAGCACCAGGAAGACACAGAAAGAATAGCTGTTCTTAGTGTCCTAACATTACATGCAAGGAGCTGTGACCAAGAAATAAAGTAGTTTTCTAAATGCTATTTGAGAAGTCATCAAGAAGGGCTGAAAGCTAAGGGAGGAAATTCTATCTGTGCTGAATACCTGTCAGTGGTTTTTACCTGGAAAGACTTTTAGCCTGTGCTTAGTTTTCCCTTTAGATCTTCCTCATTTTGCTTAACTTTGTCACTTATTTCCTTAAGTGATCCAGGGAAGTTGTGAAGGAGAGATAGTACATGTTAAAAAAACTACTTTTTACTAAAAAATGAAACTATTACTAGAACTATTTACTATTACTGAGGAACCTCTTGACTTAGTTCACACAGAAGGTATTTCAGATACTGAAAGCTTCTCTGAATGCAATCACCATTGTGAGGAAGGGAACAGGGATGTTGGAGAATGTTTTCAGCCCATCATGAATCAGAGTTTTCACACATAGACAAGAAGATATCGTGGCTTTATTCACCTTAGAAAAGTGCTTTAGAAAAAGACTTGCTTTGGGGCAATAAAACAGGACCGTGGTGTAAGCTGCAGTATAATGCTGTGTGGTTTCACCCACCCAGTTTACAGCAAGAAAATAACAAAGAAACCTTGATTAACACCTGAAGCTGGGGACACCTTGAGAAGTTTGTTCATGAGTGTTACAACATTAGTGCTTGGAAAAGGTATGAGCTGAAGACTTTATTTCAGCACAAAACTCTTGCTCCTGTTGGCGAGGCCCTTGCTGAGCAAAGCCAAGATGGCTGCCTGAAGGCCTCCCAGCAAAGCAGGGTGAAGGATCAGTAATTGCTGTGATCCTGGACTTAATTGCCAACTGTCTAAACTCAGATGGGCTAGAAAAAATCAACAACAGACTTTATCTAAAGTTAAATGTTTTCTTAAAACATCAGTAGGTTTGGAAAACCAGGCAAGTGAAGGAAGAATGGGGGTTGACCTTGCTTGTGGCTGAGCTGATTGGAAACAGCTCTGTGTCTTCAAAATACAGGAATAATGCTGGGATGGTGAAGTTAACTTTGTTTTTATTGGTATTTCTGTTAGGGACAGACTGTGTCTGGCAGGACCCTCCCACAAATTCCTCTGAATTTCCTATACAAGGTCAGGTGCAGTCACAGAGCCCAGCAAAGGCCTAAGAGGTTCAGAAGGGTTAGAAGTTCCAGGCAGACTCTGGATGGAAGAGACTGTGTTGAGCAAAGGCTGAACAAAGTCATTTTTCCTCCACAGGGATGACTTTATTCTTGTGGTTTAGAGAGCAGAAGCTGCTGCAGTTTGCAGTGTGATTAAATGGCCCTTGAAAGAGAAGCAGCAGAGGAGTTTCCCTCATGAGGTGATGAGATTTCCCTCGGCCTCAGCACCCCGAGGGTGCCCTCGAGTCCTCTCCAGCACTGTGGTGAGGACACCCTGTGCTGAGGCCTGCCAGCAGATCTGAGCTGCAGTCCCAGGAGCAGAGAAGTGGGATTTGGCCATTCCAGGGTGTGATTGAGAAGTGGAGAAACCAGCTCAGTTTATCTGGCAACAGATTCCTGATCCTAGGCCTTCATTTCCTTGGGCCTTCCTGACAAGCGCATTCAGATCTTTCATTTTGTCTCCCAGGGAATGTCAGAAATGGTAAAAGATGCCTTCAATATTTAGGTTTGGTATGGAAAAGAATTGAAAGTAGATTCAGTTGAGCAATTTTTATTTTTTTCTTTTTTTTTACTGTTTGCTGCAGTTGTTTTCACATGGCTTTGGGGACGGGTTCAGCAGTCAAATGTAGGATTTAACTGCTTACAGAGCCTTCCTCTCAACTCTCATAAGCCCTTTAGAAACCCCACTCTTTGTCCTTCCTAAAAGGAAAAGCTGTTCCTTCATGTGTTAGTTAACAAAGCTTAAGTAAAGCATATTACAATCTGAATTATCCAGGGCTGTTTGCAGCTTGCTGGAGTGGTAGCAGGTCAAAGAGAACACTGCATCCTTGGTCATGTTTTAGTTTGACCGGCTAACAAATGTTAATACATCTGTCTTGTTCAATGCGTTTTTGTGTGTGAATGTGCATCTATTTAAGGACTAGAAAAGAAATGCTATATGTCAGATGAAAGTCCTTCAGAATTCAGCAAGTGTCATTTAAATGAACAGCAATAAATCACCGAGTACCAGAGTACACCACACATTCCCCACAGAGCACACAATGCTGTGCAAATAAAGACTTTATGGACAATATTTCTGCAAATATTCTTCAATTTTTGAAGTATTTCGGTACATAAATGCATTCAAAGCTAGACAAGCCTATAAATTAACAATTGGTTAGATTCATCAAAATGTTCTTTACAAGCAGGGATTTTTGATTCAGGGGAAGGTTAGCAAATAAACCCTATCAGGTTTTAAACATTCTAGTTGCAAATATTCCAAGCGAGTCTTATTGTCTTAAGTGCTTTGCAGGATTTTTACAGAAGAGGGTAGGCGATAAACTACATTTATTGTCTTTTTCTGAGCAAATATTTAGCAATTACCTGTTGGTTGTATGTCCTTATTGTACTAGCAGCAGTCCCTGACCCAACTGTGCTACTCACTCTGCACAGACCCGCAAGGAGGAAAATCATTTACCCCACAACTCAACAACTTTTAGGTCACCAAGTGCCCAGCCACTGTCAGGGAACTCTGAATTTGAAAATGCTTGTTTGTGAATGTAAGTTGTGGGCAACATGCAGCTAGTCCTTGAGGAGAGCAGGCAAAGGTGAGGAGTTCATGGCTGATGAGATAAAAAGTGGGAGTGGTGGAGGTGCACACAGAAAGGAGCAAGGTGTTAAAAGCAAATAGCCCAGGCAATGCTTGCAAGGCTGAGTGCATATGAAATATCTCAAGCAGTCGTAATGAGAGGAGATTAATGAGTGTTCTAGCAGTGTCCTAATATTGCAACTGTGCTCTGTGATGTCTTTTCCATGCCAAATTCATCACCTCTCAATGCCCTTTACTCCAGAGGGGTCTTCCTTACAATGCAGGAGCTAACAAAGGTTGTCAGAAAGGGAGAAATAGACACTGCTGCTGTAGAAGGCAATCCCTGCACAGCACCAGGATATGGAGTAAAATGGAGGAGGGAAAAGCAAAATAAAAGATGACAGCTATAAACTGAAACAACTCTTTTTGAGGCATTCAGCAGGTTGGGGGTTTTTTTTGTGTTGTCTGCAAATTCTTGCTTAGGTTTGTAAGTAAAAAAAAGGAAAAGACTGTTTGTTAAAAGATGTACTAGTCACCACTTAACTAAGGAGATGAAAAGTCACAACTGTGCTGTGATGTTTTATTAAAATGTAAAAAAGAGCAAACTATCAGCACAAGGCAATTAAATCCTACTCCTTGTCTCCAGATTAGCCTACACACAGATTTATATTTACATCTATATTTTATTTGGCAAAAAATAGTAAATAAATCAGCTTCTACCCTATACATTCAGACTTGGTATTCCAGAAGGATTATCCATCCAGTGTTGCTGGAAGCACAAGAACAATATATATTAAAAAACCACCAATCCCACACGTCAGACACAAGACCTGCAGCACATCAGTATGGCCATAGCATGTCACACTCAAGACAGCAAATATTTGAGTGACCATTTCAACTGCTCTGCTGCTCCACTGGTGCTGGACCCATCATGCTCACAAGCATCCTTCTGGAATGGGTGAATTCTCTAATAGTTCACTGATGCCAGGGACCTTTTCACTCACAGAAGAGTTGTCTCTACATAAATATAAGCAGTGTTCAGTACAATGTGACTCTGTGGTGCCTGGGACAGGACAAGAGGTGATGGCAGCAGGTGAAACATGAGAATTTCCAGCTCCAGCTGAGGAGAAACTTGTTCCCTGTGAGGGTGGCAGAGCCTGGCCCAGGCTGCCCAGAGAGGCTGTGGAGTCTCCTGCTCTGGAGACTTTCCAGCCCCCCCTGGATCTGTTGCTGTGGGGGCTGCCCTGGGTGCCCCTGCTCTACCATTCTGTGATTCTATGATTCTATTTTATAGTTTATTAAATAGAAAAATTTAAAAAATAATAATTTAATACTATTGCAGTGTTGTTAAAATTTGATAGTACTGAAACATTTGCTTGGATACTTTGCTGAAACAAAATGCTACCAAATTAACACATTTTTTATGGAAGTTTGGTTTTCTGCAGTAGTATTTTCTGAGGATGTCAATATTCTCAGGAATCTTTCCAGTGAGTTAACTTGCAAATTGCTTTTCTAGGAGCCCTTATTTATTCATCTTCTGTCTGCAAGGGAGTGAAATATTTTGATGGTCACACATGGTGAAGCCAGAAAGAGAGAGACATTGGAGAGAAGGGCTGTAGCTCAGGGGCTTTAATCAATATGTCTTCATCAAAAGAGAGCACTTTAGAGTTTTCCTACACAGTATAATTTTGATTTGCAAACTAAATCTCTTTTGGGAGATCTCCATCTGCATTCTTAGCACAAATAAATCAATATTATTCAACTGGCTTCCGTGAAATTATATCCCTGAAAGCCAACTGTGAATCTGGTCCATCTCTTCCATTAAAATTAATGCAAGAAAGATGTGTCCACACAACCTAGAATACTTTGGATCTATATTGTCTTGAATTGTGTCAGAACAATGCTTTCAATATATATCTTTTTAGAGGTTGTGTGTGTGAGGATTGAGTGTGCTCAATGGCCTAAATGTAAACTGTGATTCATTATTCCCATGTGAGCCCAGTCCACCTCCAGTCCATGGTCAGGATACAGTAAGAGGCTGTTTTCATCCAGGACTTGGCATCCTCAGGAACACTGGATTGGGATGTGGCAGTGAGAATGAACACAGAACAAGCAGGGAAGTTAATCAACCTAAGCCAAAAGTCACAGCTCATATGAGCCTAGCACTCTTAAAATCAGATGAAAATGGAAAATTAACATTCCCCAGCATTCACAGTGTGAAAGAAGCAGATGAAAATCTTCTTAAAATCTTTATTCTGCTATATTTTACATTTCAGAAGGTGTAAATGAACCAGCCCAATTTTGCAAAGGTAGAACCTACAAACCCTAGTTGTGTTAAGTTGTCCTTTACTCCATGGGTGGCCTGTGAGTAAGGCAGCTCTTGTGTCTCAGGGCATTTCTGGGGAGTTTTCTGGATTTTTAAGCCTTTTCAGAGAAACTAGAAGGCAGTGTGATATCATTCACTTCCAAAAAGTAGGGCTGAAAATGTCTTTTCCCTCTTGCAGATTCTCTTCAGGTACTGGAGGAATTCAGGCTTGCTGCTTATCTCAGTCTTGAGTAACTCGAGGGCAGAAGTGACTCTCCTGGGACCAGCCAACAGATGCTGAGTGAGGTAAGACCTGTTTTGAAGCCATTTTGCTGCAGATAACACTGACTTACATGACCAAAATATCAGGGAATAGATATGTTACAAAAAAAGATTGTGGCTTTCACATCTTAGAGCTTTTCTGCTTGATAAATGTGGTCTGAACTCTTAAATGTCTTCCTACCCTGAGCTGTCAGGCTGCTGGCACAGAGTGCTGGGGATTGTGTCCATCCAGATATCCCTGTTGTCTCTCCAGAAAGCATTTGGTGTAGAGTTTTGGATGCCTTTTAGGCTAAGTTCATCCCCTTTGCTTTCATATGTTCATAAGATGGATTTGTTTTCCATCTGATGTGCAACTGCTTGCTGGTGGAGATGGATGGCAGCTGGAAAAGGCTTGGCTCCCTGGAGAGTTGATCTGCTAACCCAAATAGTGATCTTTCCTGTTAGCCTTTATCACCCCCCCCACATTTGGAAATGCCCAGGGTTGTAAAACTGCCTTGATGTCACTGGGAGCCAGACAGGAGTTCAGAGCTGACCCCACGTGGAGCAATTTCTGGACTGATGCTTTTCTGTGGAATCCAGAGCCCTTTTTCTGCAGAGTTCATGAACTGAGATGCAATAGGAGCAGGAATTGATGTGCTAAATGCTGGCTCTGATTAGCCTGCCAGAACATTGCAGTGAAAAATACTCATGAAACCATACATATTTTCCACACAAAGCTTCTCTTTTTTTTCATATTCATGCTTCAGAAAGTATGAACTCTCACTGGTAGACTTTGTGTGTGCAGAACATCAATGCTGGAGCATTTCTGTATCACCACAAGTTAATCTGAGTGGGCCTGGGAGTCATTCCATGGATCTGGACTCTGTGCACTAAATTTCCTGTACATTCATTGTACATGAAATTTCCTATTGTTTATAGGTTGGTACATGGATTGTACATGATATTTGCTATGGTTAACTCCAGGTTTGTAGTATTTTCTAGTCCTGCAGAGTTCCAGGAGGCTGTGCATTGCTGGGGATGGGATGCAGGTAGAACCTACTGGTACAAATGGCTTTTGTAGGTGCTTAATCTGTAGTTTAGTGTGAGGAGTGTGAACTGCAGAAGACTTTGGAGGCAGCATGAAGACATCAGCCAGATAAATTTACAGCTTGCCTTCACTTGAGCCTCTTAATGCAAAAACCTCCACATGTTCATTCAGAAGGGGGATGTTCACAGTGGATAGTTTAACCTTGGGCTTTTCTCATCACAAGCTGTCTGTATTTGGTAGCAAAAGAGGTTCCAGCAAAGGATGTTTCCCAGCTGTAGCCAGCAGACATTGCAGGAGGAGGTTAACCCCTGAGGACCAAGATGGCCTTGGTCAAAACCCCTCCACTGCAGCTTGCAAGTTTGGACTGAACCACAAAAATGAGGAAAAAATGAACAGAAAAGCCAGCCTAAAATAATCTAATAATATTTGAGTGCTGTTGTGGTGTTTAAAATTTAACATGTTAAGCCTTTTTTCTGCTCAGAAATAATTTTAATTCAAAGGAAGACAATTTGGGAGACTAAGTCAGCTGTTAATCTTGGTAGCTATGGATTCTCATCTCTGCTTTAGCTGAGAAAATCTGGGAAAATGCTGAAGCATTTTCTGTAGCACTGATGTGTCTGAAGCTGTCAGGAATGGGCTGACAATTGTCATTTCTCATTCAGGTGGTCACTTGGGAAAGAGGAAATCCTAGCAAGAGGATTTCAACCCTTTTTCTGTTTCTATTTCTATTTCTAGCTAACCTATTTGTATTTTCAATAGAAAACAACCTCTTGGAGCCCTGCAGGTCCCACAGGGAGCCACATAGTCAGCAGCAGCCAGCTGTGGGATTGGGAACCAGGAGGAATTGCTCCACTGAAATGAATGGCAGTGCTTCAGATGTTAGCTGTCAGGGAGTTCTGGGATGCCAGATAGCTTCAGTGGAGTTAGGGAAGACCATGGACCATTAACTTGTGGAATTTCCTGATCTGAGTGCTTGATTGAGCAACCTCAATGCTGCTTTTGCCTGGGCATCCATTTGATGTGCTTCTACATATTAAAATCTCACCTGCATGGGGGATTTTCCTCTCTGAAATACTGGCCAGGCATGGTTTGTTCAGCAGGGGAGAGTTCACAGAGCACATGTAGAGTGTGGAGCTGCTTTGCCAGATGTGTTCAACCCTGATCTACCATTCCTTATTCACTTGATGAAATGCATTGACATGTGCTATTTGTCAGTGACCACTTGGGAAAAAATAGTTTATTATTATCTTTGATTTTGGTTTATTGTAATTTATTTCTTTTGTTTTGGTTTATTTATTTTATTTATCTTATTTTTTAATGCAGCTGGATTATCATCTTGGATCTGCTGAGAACTCTTTTTGTGTTTCCTTTCCCTCTCCTGTATTAGTTTTTTAACTCTGTGTACTGAGAACTGCATAGAAAAGCATCTTATTTACTAAGGTTAAGCCACTGATTTACCAAGTCCAGTTGCCATAACAGGTAGTGTTTGTCCCCTTTCAGTCTCTGCTCTCTCTGCACCTGTTAAGCATGTTACACAGAGCAAAATAAGATCTGTTGGTGAACATTTTAGATCCCAGCCATGAGATCTGGCTGCACTGAATTCATGGAATCTGACCAGGAAAGCAAAACCTGCAGCATGTCAGATCAGAGAACAGAAAACCCCTCCTCACTGGCATGGAATGAAAGAACCCAGCTACTGCATGTGTAGGATTTAGTCAACTTCAGGTGAAAAAATACATCAGCAGTGCCTTGTTGGATCTGATTCCAGCCAGGGTGGAGCCCAGGGAAGCAGCTTTTGAGGAATGCTGGGGATGTGGACTAGAAATCCAGCCATTCCTCAGCAGCTTTAAGCAGTGCAGCAGAGACCCAGTAGCACTTTGGCCACAGCAGCCACAAGAGCTCTGCTTGGGCTAATTTGGGAATATCTCCTTTATTTCCCTCTGCTTTGCCAGCCCACCTTGAGCTCTGTGTGAGGCAGAAGGTTGCTTTTTGCTCTTTTCCCAGACCACTGAACTGGTCTCAGTGTTGCAGCACAACAGCTTGGGCTCTGCAGTGCTCATAAATGCTTTTACTGCAGAAAAAGAGCAGGAGAACTCTTCTATCTCAGCAGAAAGAATGATGAGTTGTCTCCTAGTCCAAAACTAAGACTCTTCTGGCATCCTCAGGTGGATGTCTGAGCAGCTTGGCTCTCACCTCTGCAGCAGCCTGGGGAGGTGCTGAGAAAGCTTGAGGGAAGAGCTGGGAGCTGCTCCTTTGCCACTACCTGTCTGGGATTTCCACAGACACCAGCATATAATTAGGTGCTTAGGAGAGGGTGTTTCATTCTAGTGTGCTCCACAAAACTGCTTTGAATGAGGAGAAAAAAAGTTCTGGCAGCTTTGGGGTTTGGTTGGGTTTTTTTGCAAAGCAAAATTCTTCAAGGAAGAACCAGATTCCACCCTGGGAAAATAACTTGGGGAAGGATGCAGTGAAAAAATGTGTTTTGCTCACAGCTAAATTTGTAAACCTGGAGTGGATGAGAATAGCACATTTCTGGGCTGCTTGGAATGGGCAAACAGCCACATTATTCTTATTTTTTGTATTATTCTGCCTCGCTTTATTTTCACTTTTTTTTTTGCAGTTGTCTAGAATACTGTTCTGTTTGTCTTGGGACTGCTACAGGAAGTTTCATGCAAATCTATCAGACCTGCACTTGATTTTTCCTCCACTCATTTATTTCCCTGAGCTGAGCTGAGGAGCACTTACTTACTCCAGGCTCAGGGACAGGAGATGAAAGCAGGAGGCTTTAGCATGGCTGGAATGTGATGTCACAGGAGACTTTTTGACTTCATTAATTACTTTGCAAGTGCTAAAAAAGCAAAAAATAAAAATAAAAATAAAATGGACTGCCATAAGGATTCCAAACAAAGGCAAAATATGTAGTTACATATAACCTTGCCTGAAGTTCTTTTGCAGGGAAGAAAGTTCTCCAATGAAATTAATTAGGAAACTGTCATATCTTGAAAATCAAAGTTAGATTCCTCCGTTGAAGAATTAAAGAATTAATGCAATTAATTTCTCCTTGCCAACATTAAAGAAGCAATGAGACTTGAGATTGGAAGCGTGCCATGGAAAGTGGGGATGGAATGTATGAATATGTCAGTTTTGAGTGCTCAGGAAAAAAAAAATCCAATGTAAATAGTTCTCTTAGCATTCCTTTTGAAGAGGTGAAGTGTAAATAAGTTAATGTATTGAATGCACATGAGCAGGTGAGATGTGGAGAACTTTTCTGGTGGTTATTTTCCCACTGTGCACTCAGCAAAGGCCATAATGCTGATAAAAGTTCAGAAGCCTCATCAACAAAATTAAATAATTTTCGTTTATTCATTTTATTTTGAGAAAAAACAACACAGTTTCAGATTTTTGGGCCAGACAATTTGTCTTTGCTCACTGGGGAAGAAGCAACACCTGCATGTGTGTGGTGATGGGAGCTTGGGCTGTTTGCAGCCAGCTGTCACGAGGCAGTGGAGTTCAGCTGCATAAATCCATGTGTGCACAGGGGGAAGGGAGGCTTTATCTGCTGCAAGAAAGTCATAAAAATTTAAAAGACTCCTTGGAAGTATCTTGAGGGTGCTGGTGGCACATGCTTGGCATATAAAATGCTGGCCACTTTTGCCAGCAAATGTGGCTAATTGCAACCTCCTTATCATAAACAATTACCATTAAACACAGTGCCTGATGGAAGGGGGAGGAGGAAGAAACCCAGGTAGGATTGTTTGGAGCTGCAGGAGTCTGTGTTTGCCTCAGGCTTAGTTAGCTGTCAAGAAAACCCCTGGAGCACCCAGAATTCACAGGCTTTGCAGCCAGTCATCACCAATAAAGGCAGAAGCCCAGGCCAGGGAGGTGGACACCCCATGTGTTGTCCTCTTGACCACTGCAGGAGAAAACTGGGTGCTTCTGAGGAGCTGTGGGCTCAGCACCACAGGCTGGCTTGGGGTTCTCTGTGGTGCACAGAGCTCTGATCCAGGTGGGGTGATCTCTGGCTGCTTCTCCATGCTTTGTGGCCTCTGGGGTCCTTTCCAGGGATGAGCCCTGGGGGAGGGAGGAGGCAGGGAAGGTCAGACTGCTGCTTGATGAGTGTCTGCTAGAATCAGTGCTCTCAGCAGCTCCTGGAGAGCCAGGCTGTGGAAGAAGAGCAGAGCCTCGTGTCCATGAGTGCAGGACCTGCCATGGAGCAGCACACCCAGCTCTAGCTCTCCTCTGGAGCACTGATGGAGCACCCACTGATGCTCTGTGGGGTCAGGTTATCTGTCAGAGGCAGCTCCTACACTTTGCTACCTGGAAATCCTCCCTGGTTTGCCTTCAGGAATTCTGGGAGGTGATCACAGAAGAAAAATCTGATTTTCAGTTCAGTGTGTCAGTGCAAGGCCTTGCTGAATCCTGGTAAAATGAGCTTTCAATCCTGTTGACTGGCTGAAAATGAGGTTGAAATGTGGCAGTTCCATGAGTATCATCTCTCTTAGATCTCAGTATACTGAGGCTTTCTCCATTTGAGACACCAGAAGATTTCAACTTCTTGAAACCCCTTGTGCAGTTGGAATTTTTCCCTAATTGTAGACTTTTTATTCACAATAATACATATTCTGGAGCAGTAAAACCAGCTGGGATTGTTTGGAGTGAGTAACTACTGCAGGAGGTAGCCAAGTTCAAGGGTATTCTTATCTGCTTGAGTGTTCCAGCCACAACTTCACCTCATTGTGACTTCACCCAGCTGACATCCCAGAGGAGATTTCTGAGCACTGCCAGCAGCTTTCAGCTCACACACAACCCCCCCTGGAGTGCTGTGCTCCCTGAAGCACCTCCCAGCTGATGCACTTCTCCTCTGGAAGGAATCTCCCCTTCTCCACCACACATTTACCTTGTTACCAGGTTGTTGGTTTGTTGATATATATATATTTATTTTTTTTTTTTTCTCAGGGAGTAAAAGCAAACATTTGCTGAAGTCAGGAGGGCTAAATGAGGCAAAGATGGGGTGGAAGAATTACTGCAGCCTCCTCAGGGGGGTCATAAAGTGGCTATTGCAACACATGGCAGTTTGCAGTGGAATTTTTCTCTCTTGTGCAGCTTGGAGATGGAACTCTGGCAGGGAGCTGAGTCTTTCTCCAGGCTGCTTTACAACTTGCAGAGCACTGAGGTGGCTGTGGCAGGAAAAATGATTTGCACAGATTCCTTGCTTTCTCCAGAAGGGATCCTTGGTTCCTGGGAGCTGGCAGAGTCTGGGTGAGAACTTCCCAGCTCTTGTGTGTCCAGCTGTGCCTTGCATCTGTCAGAGCTTCTCTCCAGAGAGGCAGCTCCAGAGTTCCAGCAGCCACGTGGGATGTGAACTCTTGGCTAGTTTTTGGCCCACTTCTGTCCTGGGGGGAGCAGACAGGGCACTGGATATGAGGGGAACCTGCCAGCACACCCAGTGCAGCATTATTTCTCATTTTATGGCTGTGGGTGGCAGTCAGACAAGCTCCTCTCTGGCTCCTGACTTGCCCTCCTCATTAATGTTTGGAATTGCAGTGCTTGGAGGGCTCAGTGACCTCTGAAGTCACTACTGGACATTTCAGCCTCAGTTTAGTGCTCCACATTCCCTCGTTTCAGGGGCCTTGCTTTGGATACTCAGCACAAGACTTGAGAAACCCAAACACTTGTAGAAACCTTTAATGGATGGGGAGCTACAAGTTTCTCCTCTGTGTTGTAACTTCCTGAAGTTGAGCAATAAATTACTTCTGTTAGGCAGTCAAAAGTGGTGCAAGAAAGCTCTTCATGTTACCACAGTCATCCTGGCCAAAATCTCTCCACCTGAAGCTGTAGATGGAAATGCAAATCAAAGGCTGAGGAGAACACAGCAGACATCAGTGCATGATAGATTTACAGGGGCTGTCCTGGACAGCTTTCTTAGCAGATTTAAATGAATCTGTTTTATCTGATTGTAGCTTTTCCAGGAAAAGAAAAGCTGTGCATACAGTGTGTGAGCCTTCAGACTTTACAGTATCAACTGCCTTTGGCATAGCTACTGACACAAATGAGTTCTTTTTCTCCTCCCTGATGAATACCACAGTAATTTCTGTGACCAGAACACCAGGCATTTGCTTTATCTGCTATCAGCTCACAGTTATTTCCTGCTACTGAAAGATGCTTGCCAAATAAGTATTAAAGTAGGCACAAAAATCCTTGTTTGGGAGTTTCCTGATGCTACCAAATGCCTCCAGGAACTGAAAAGAGATTTTCTGAGTCCTTGGTGAGACATCAGCATAGGTGGAATAAAAGGATATGTAAATCCAGGTGGATATTTGAATCTATTGCCAATAGGGAGCACTTGTTTATACCTTTCATTCTTGTGCTTAATTTAATTGGTGAATTGAAAATGTTTCACCTGATTTTCTGGTCAGCAGCTCTGATGTCTCAAAGCAGTTGCCACACGTGGTGATCAGGACTTTGTGGTAGCCTCACTAGGGAAAAGATCAAATACTTCCAGGGTTTTATCCCTTGTGGAAGCAGATGGAGACTCTGAGGAATTAAATTCAGCAGAGAAGCAGCTCAAGGATGGGCTTATGCTGGGCTGGATCTGTTTGGGGGCTGGCTGGAGAAATTAATACCTACTTTCCCAAATGTAATTGATAAATTTAATTTGGTTTTACTAAATAGATATAGTTTCTAGGTGCCTATGGCTTTGAGAGATGAGCCCTTGGAGATTTTGGGGTGTTGTCCCAGTGTAGGGGGGGGCAGATGGATGTGTCCCCCTTGCCTGAGTTCATGCTGGAGACTTCTGAGCTTGGATTTTGGAAACGACTCAATCCTTGTGACAACAGGTAGGGAATGGGGAAGGAGGGAGGAACTGAAGAGAAAGAAGCTGGTAGGGAGGCAGTTTCTCTTGTGCAGCTGAAATGCAGGAGTCCTCTGGCTTGCAGACAGGTAAACAGGAGGTTTTTTGGACTGATGTCAGCTCCATGGGGCTTTCTGCAGCCCCAAGTGTTCAGAATTCAGAGGGCAGGTTCTCGACAGGTCCCAGGACATGAAAGAAAAATGACTTAGTAACAGCAACTCATCACAGCACTTAGAAACTATCAAGGTGTAGTTGATGTTCATATATATGTCCTTCCATCTCTTGGAAGAACATTTTCAGATCTTTCCTGCTAATTGTTCTTTGCTTGAAGACTAGAAACAGCCAATAGGAAGGGAAGGAAGGGAAGGAAGGGAAGGAAGGAGGGAAGGAAGGAAGGAAGGAAGGAAGGAAGGAAGGAAGGAAGGAAGGAAGGAAGGAAGTTTCCCAGTGATGTAATAAAATACACACTTTTTTTTTTTGCTTTTTTTCCTTTTTTTTTTGTTTTTTTTCTATTTTTTTCTATAATATTTTTGAAAACCAGTGAGCCTGGGATAGCTCCACTTGTAGTTTCTGGATCAGAGACAGCAGCCTTGAACTGCTAACCCCTTAGAATGCCAGAGACATGAAAGGGATGCGTGTATCCTTTCACTGTGCTGAGATATCAGGATAATTATCCCAACATTCAGTTCCCTCTCAGTGCTTTTCAGTGCATTTTGAATGAAGAGACTGTGAGGACAGCTGATTTGAATCTGAGAATCCACTTTAAAGGGGCTCAGGAGATTCAGTGCTAATAGAGGAGCTAAGTGATACAGGAGTATTACTTACTCCTCAAATGGGAAGATGAAAATGAGAATCCTTAGATAATACAGAGTGGAAACAGATACCTGCTGATCTTCCCCCAGGCTCAAAGACAGGCTGAATGAAGAGCATGGAAGGGAGCTGATCCATACAGGACTGTCCTTTTGCAGCTTTCTTTCCATTCATTCCACTGGACCTGAACTCCACAGCCTGACTCTGAGAATACTGATGGACCAGGAAATCTGCTGTAAAGGGAAATTAAACGTTTCCTGATGAAACAATTCCCTGGGCTGGATTGCAGAGTTTTCCATGTCTGGAAAACATGCAAGAGGCTAGTAATGGTGGCTGAGACACTGTACCTGATGGCTCTGGGTTGTGTGCACCTGTTTCATAGATATAGATATTATATTTCCTCCCTTCTTGGGGACTTTTGGGGCTTTACCTCTCTTGATCTTCCCAAGAGATGGGCCAGAATCTCACTGTGACTGCTGGAAATTAAACAGGAATATAATGGTAACTTAGCACAGGAAAGAATGCACCCATAGCTTAGATTTATTCCCCCTTGCCTTCCTCTGCTGTGGAATTTCTACTACAGGTTGTCTGAGGGTCTTCTGCTCACCTCATACTCGTTTGCTGGTTCATTCCAAGGGTACTGGGAAATACCCAGGACAGCTCAGCAAGCTCTGTGTGGAATGGCATTTAGAGCAGGGGTGATGAAAAGAAAGAAAAGAGAGGGAAAGGAAGCTGAAAAGAAAGAAAAAAGGGAAGAAAAAAGGTAGGGGGAAGAAGGAAAGGAAAGGAGTAGAAAGGGGAAAGGAGCGGAAAAGGGAAAGGAAAGGGAAAGAAAAGGTTAAATATTTTTGAAGTAAGAGGAGAACTTTGTTCAAATAGGTCAGAACAGAGACTGGGAATGTGAGTTATTTAATTAAACAGTTAGAAAGTTAGCTGTTGAACACAAGTGATTGCCTGGGCTTCTGGAGAGAGCTGGCAGAGGGACATGGAAGGCTCCTGACAACCTGGAATCTGGTGTTCAGTAGATGGACAGTTGGACAGTTCACAAACCCTTCCTGGCTCCCAGATCTCTCTCCATGAGGAAATGTTGAGAAAATGTTGCAGTTAATCTGAGATCTGCCTCACTGCCCAGCCATTTGGTGAAATAACCAAGTTCATTGTGTCCTGAACTATTCAACTCCTGCTATATTTAGACCCAACAGCTTTTAGGAGCCTCAACCTTATTTATAGGTTTGTCCAGCCACAAAAGAAGGTGAAAGTAAACTAGACAGTGCACAGCAGTATGGAAACTGTCAGGGAGAAAAGAATGATTAACAGAATATAGTACTCTGTAAATGGAATAAAAACCTGGTTTAGCAGTGGATCTCCAAGTGTAACAGATGGGAATTCATCCCGAGGTGTGTTCCTAGGCCAACTACCATTTAATACTCCTGTCAGCAGTGCAAAAGAAAGCATGAAATAAATGCTGGTAGACAGATATATCCCCAGACTAGGAGGGAAGTTCCTGATAGGATAAATAAATATTCCAGATCAATGTGAATTATTTGGCTAAGGAACTAGAAGGGAAGTTCCTGGTAGGATAAATAAATAATCCAGAGCAACGTGAATTATTTGGCCGAGAAGCACTGAAAATATCTCTGATGCTTCCAAAGCAAACGTTGCACATCTGGGAAGAAAAAAAACCACAGATCCATTTTGCAGTGTCCCAGCCAATGCTCTGGAAGGTAAGAGAGTCCTCCCAGGGTCAGGTAGAGACCTGTCTGAGTAGGATTTTATGCTACAGGATAAAAAATACCCTTGGATGAGCCCAGAGAGAGGCAGGAGCAGAAGCAAGGAATGGGAAGGGGAGTGTGTCTGTGCTGACTGTGCTGATTGCCATGCTGACTGTGATCACTGTCACTGGGCCGTAATCCCCAGCAGTGGGGAGGCAGTGATTGGCAGCTCTGCTCTCAGAGTAGCTCCAAGCCAGGAGCAGCCTTGGGTTTCCTTTGGTTTTGGTTGGTGACAGGAATCCCGTGGCATTCCAGCTGTTGGAGAGCAAGCTGGGTTCATCCAGCTGTGCACAGAGGTTTCAGCAGCTGACCCATTTCACTGCAGGCTGAACAAAGCCCTGAGCTGCTTCCCAACACCTGCTTGTTCTCTCTTGTCCCAGAAACTGCCCTGGGCCACACATAGTTGCTGCCATGTCAGATGCTCAGTGAGGTGATGATGGGTTTGGAGGAGTCTGGGAATCATGTGGTGGGGTTTCCCTCCTCAGGAGCTGACATTTACTGATGTGTTCAGCATGGCTTCATCAGGAACAGGCACTGGGTGCTGCTCCTGGGCTCTGCCCAGTTCCACCATGGCACAGATGGCAGAGATGTGAGCTGTAGAATGAATGAAGGAGCCACTTTGGGAGTGAAGGTGGAAAGGGTGACCCTGTGGCTGGCCAGGGCAGAGCTACCACCCAGCTCAGGGCACAGGCAGCACTGAGGCAGCAGCTCAGGTTTGTGCAGATCTCCTCAGCCAGCTCTGGGGTGATGTGCACACTGACTCCAGTGTGGCTGGACAGCACTTGGAGCAGGGGGAATGAAAACAGAGCTGTGGGAGGCTGGAGTTTTGCTGTAGAGCCACAAAGCCCTTCTCCAGTCCTGACCTGCTCAAGTGGTGCTGGTAGAGGACCTGAAGGAGTAGAAAGAGGTTTAGACTACACTTCAGTCTGGAAAGGAGTGTGCATTGACAGATCATTGAGGAATTAGATCAATTTACATTCAAATTCTCTGCTTGAGTGTCCTAAAGGAGACTTTTCTCAAGATCTTTCTTCCATATCTTGCAAAAGGCTCTGGGGCAACCCTCTCAGTAATGACTGGCCTAACAACTACTCTTTTCTGGGCTATTGGCAGGGCAAAGAGAATATTCCCTGCCATCCCAAGCTTCAAACACGTGCTGTCCCCACAGCTGTTTGTCATGCCAGGCAGTGCTGGGAGTAGTTTCAGAACCAAATCAATTCCACACTGCAGTTTGATTTTGTGATACCCAGCTATTGGTTTCACAGGTACCTCGGGGCTTTCTTGGTCAAATATTTACATCAATTCCATGAATCTTTCTGTCTGGCTTGCTAATTAACTGAGAAATTCTTTCTCTGTGTAGCAGCCTAGTCTTGTCCCCAACCATTTGGGTGCTGACTGGAGTGAATAATCAAAACCACTTAGCAGCAAAAGTTCTTTCCATCATCTTCTCTGTGTCACAGGCCAAGGTCAGAGCACTGAGAGCTGGAAAATAATTTTCTCTGGGCCCCAGAGCCAAAGCAGTGTGTGCACAGTGGCTGGAATTGTCAACACCCTCTAGCTGTTCACGTGCTAATTCTTTTTGGTTGTAACTTTGGGATGAGAGAGTAAAATGAGGGTGGTGATCACCAACCAGAGCAGCTTGTGGAGAAGGCTTTTACTGTGCCCCTTTCTATTGACTTTTCACACAGGCTGAAATAGGAACCCCCTGTTCCTTCATTATAAGAAAACTCTTAGACTAATTTTACACTGTTTTATGGGCACAAGTCTGAGCTGGAGCAGAATTCTCTGCCATCAGTGGCACACAGGGCAATTGATGACTGTGCTACAGAGACAAGGCTTGTTTTCCAGTGGCTGGGTTGTATGACAGTCAGTTTGAATTCACATTTGATGCATTTTTCCATCCATATTGCTGTGCTCAAGTCATTAGATGGTCAAATAACCACGTGTTTAACTGCCTCAATTGTCCCTCTGACCAAGCTCCTGAGGTTGAATTGACTTTCAGAGCCTCAATCAACTGTATTGAAGAATGACTTAGCCTCTCTTGGTTCTTTAATTGCTTTAGATTCTTACTGTTGGCTAGATCAATCACTGCCTACATAATGCTCCTAATAACTTAATTAAGAAGGCCAGCATTGAAAATGAAAGAGAGAGCCCAAGAAAAATGACCTCTACAAGTTGTTCATCAACTGTAGGTATTGACATGAGCACTGCTGTGAACTCTGCAAGCTGTGGTGATGATAATGAAGCCAGTTGCCTGTGCAGTCACAATGCCAAGAGCAGGCTTGGTTCAGAGGGAATGAGTTGGCTACAAAAGCTACAGCTACAAGTTCAGGGCATTTTTAGTTGTTGTCCCTCTCTGGTTGTCCAAGGCTGACCTTGCACCACCTTTCATGGCATCCCTGGGGCTGCCATTGACTTTTTGGTGCTGTACCTTTATATCCAAAGCACTGACAGCAAATCAAAGGTGAAGAAACGTGGTTTGAGAAAAGACAAAAAAAGGAGGAGTTTAATTTTCCAGCTGTTCACCTTTGCCATAAATCATCTGCCTGCCCTTCTGAAAGACCTCAGAGAAGTATGAGGTGATCAGTGACAACATGACTCTTACAGTAGTGCTGCAAATACTTCTGGACACTGGATTACAACTAAAATTAATAGACATTGCAAGGCTTGTAAAAATCCCAGCCCTTCTAAGGAAGCCTGAAAAGAATTTATCATGGTGCTGACAAAGAAGAACAGCTTCAAGTTCAGGATACTTAGAATTATTTCAGTCATAGCATGCATCTGAATAAACACCCCTGCCTGGTAGAAACCTGCCATGGCTTCTGCAGCTTCTTTCTCAGGTACCACAGGTGAGTTTCCACACCTGTGTGGTTGAAATGGGAGTGCAAAAAAAACATTAATAGAGAGGAACAAAGAGAACAAGGTGCTAAATGGTTAGAAAAGCCTTTTTGTAGGATGGAAATTGCCTGCATTCCTGGCTGCATTCTTATCAATTCCTTGCTAGCATTTGGAGAGAGGAAGATTAATTACCTTGAGCACTGCAGAAATGAAGAATTAACCTCTAACTACTACTGGAGAGTGAGGGGGAATGTGACATAGGGTTTGGTTTCAGAGTTGCCTCCTGCTGCTGCTGCTCTTGAGGCAGAGCACCCAGCACAGGGCAAGGGCTCTGTGGCTTCTGGTACCCCCAAGGTCTTCTCCTGACTTCTTAAAGGACTGAACAAAGAAAAATAGGACATAGCAGAGAAATCTGTCTAACCTGCATGTCAGTTGTTGCTTCAAAAGTGAAATCATCTGATCAAAAGAGGATTGGGAAATGACTTTGTATAGCTTGCTGAATTAGATGGCTTCTAAGGACAACAGTTGTGCCATGGCAGTGGGAAGAGCAGAGCCTGTCAAAGACATCAGACCAAAAAAAGCTAAATATTGTCTGTGTAAGATGCTAAGAAGAGGGTTTAGAGCACGTTGATGTGGGTGATTAATGAGGTAGAAAGCAGATGCTCTATCAGTGCAGGAGAGATAATATCAGCAACCTTCTGAGCAGGGACTAGTTGATTATTGCACAAAAGCTTCATGCCCTTCTGGCCTTGCTTAGGGACTTGGCAGGATATGAAATGAAGATAAATGGTAGTTTAAACAGAGTTCACCCTTCCTCACAAGACCTTATTAGTAAAATAGGAATAGAAACCATTGCCTTGCAAGATTAGGAACATGTGCAGCACCTCCTGTAATACATCTATATATATATTTAATAATAATTGATTAGCAACATGTAGGACAGATCTCATTATCAAGGTCTATTGATTCTTTTTTTCCTACTCACAGCCTGTTGCTAACTCCTTTTCCAGTGAAGAGGACAGATCTGGGTGGAAGTTCTTAATATTTAAGTGAGCAGAGCAGTTATTTTCTGAGGGAGGTCATGTGGAATTCACACAGGGTGGCTGTGGGACTGGAACACTCAACACCAGTGGAAATGTTTTTATTTTCAGGTGCAGCACTAGAAAACCTTTCATTTTTGGTGTATTTATTTAAGATGCAGCACACAGATCCTGGAGATTTGTAAGAATAGACAAACTTGTTAACATTTCTGGCAGGCTAGTGTGAATTTTTGGATTCTTGGAGATGTGGGAAAGAACTTTAGTGTGAAAACTCTATTATCACTATAATGGGAAGAGTTTAACTTGCACTTGCAGTGCAGAAACCAGGTCACTGACACTCTGTGTATAAAATAGTTCCTGACCAGCACTGATAAATACTTCTCTTAACTTTTGCCAACATTTTTTTTAGTCCAGAAACTCCAAACAGCTGCAGAAAATGAAGGGATTTTGTGCTTAAATCTCATGCTTGTTTTCCTGTTGCTGAAGACAAAGCAAAAAACACAATTAATTCATTTTAAGTTTGCTTTCCACAATCTCAGTGTACTGTGGAGGCTCAAATTCAGGTGACCTTACTTCTGATGGGTCAGTCTCCCCCCAGAGATGCTCCTGGTGGACCTGAGGGATACTACTGAGCAGTTTTATTTGCAGATGCCTGGAAAAGGTGGGGTTGGGAGGAATGCTCTGCCCTGCTGGTGAGGAACTCCAGCCACCTTCTTCTCTCCTACATCTCAGAGGTAGGAAAATGCTGAATATTGGAGCAGCAGAGTACACAAAGCTGTAGAGTGCAATGGTCAGGGAGAAGCAGCTCCCTGAAATGGGAAACTTTATTCACACCAGCTTCCAGGAGTGCATAAAAGTAGATCAATTAAAAGACTTCCTTTATCTACTGAAGTTTATGACATTTTATCTGCAGCTGGATGATGGGACAAACTTTTGAAAACACTTTATTAGAGGATGAACCTTCTTCTTGAAGCTCAGGTAAAGCAATACCTAAGGAAACAGAGGTTGGGAAAAGCTGAAATTCCATGGTGATTATCTCCCTTTTTCCTCCTTTCCCTGCACATTCCCCTTCAAATTCCTATTTTAGAAGGTTGAAATATCATCAATATTTTCTCTGGTACTCCAGAAATCTAAGCTAGCCTGTTGTAGAATGTGCAAAAATCTGCTCTCTTTTCAGCAGCAGTCTCAGGGTGACAAGAAGCTTGAGTTAGTTAATCCATAATCGTGGCAGGTCTGTTTATTGATCTCATAAATTGCACTTTCCTTGACCTGTCAGAAGGCAGAATTCCCAGCATTCCTGCTCCTCCAGGAGCCTGTCTTCACCTGGGGCACCTTGCTCCCCACAGCCTCTCCCCAGCTGCTGGCAGCTGGTGGTCACCCTGCTCTCAGTTCATCCTCCTTCCTCCAGAATTACCTTGGGATGGAGTTTTCATTCCAGCCTTCCTTAACCTAAAGCTTCCAAACAGGAGGGAAAAATGAAACCACACATCAGAGCAGCAGCCTGGGGACCCTCACTAGGAACCCATCCCTCTACCCAGAGTCTGTAGGAATTTACTGAAGCTTAAAATTCCCTCATTTCCAGGAAATTCCTGTCTGTAACCTCTGAACACTCCACGAGATAACAGCTGTGGGAACAGTGTGTTGCTTGTCAGTGAGAGAGAAATACATCCACACCTTTTTTTTCCTGCCTCCTGGAGAAGGTTTGCTGACCAGCACCTGATTGATAGGGCTGAAGGATAATGCAGCTCCTGTGTTGGGAGAGAACTTCCAGCTAATCCTGACACCCAGAGAACAGGGCTGCAGCAACTGCAGAAGTTGTTGAGCTGCAGAGGATTTTTCAATGAATGAATGGGGCATGAGTCACATCTTTCCATGGAGCAAGTGCTGCAGGAATCAACAAGGGCCCCTTTGGAGGGAGAATTTCACAACTGGCTCCACTCTGGAACTCTGCAGAGCATCTGGAATAATAATAATAACAACAAGCAGCAGCCTAGGACAGCAGGGGTGGTTTGAGACAAGCAGCTCCAGCCTGGCAGTAACTCAAGCCCTAGGAAACTGGGGTGGTGGAGGGTGGCAGGGTGTGAACTGGCTGGAAGCAGCAGAAATTCTGTGTTTATCTCACTGCAGTGTTGGCTGGTGAGAAGTTATCAGGAATTTATGGGGTGTTGTTTCTATTCCTGACAAAGCAGCAATGAGAGGGATGAGGATTCTCCTCCAGTGCTTGCAGCAAGTCAGAGGGGAGATCTCCTTCCTTCCTTGCCTGTAAAAAATCCTTCCAATCTGCCACTTTTCTCCCTTACCTAAACATCATCCAGCTTGAAAGCTCTTCTGAAACCCTCAGAAAATCATTGGTTTGGCTGATGTGCATCAATTAGCATGCAGTGATGGTGAGGAGTACACAACAAACATGGATTTACTCCCACACCTTCTTCATCCTTGATGCAGCTGCTTTTGCTGATCTGCTTTTGCTTTCTCCTGTGCAGACATGGCAATTAGAACCACAGGGTGGCTTCCAGAGGGGGATTGGAGCCTGCACCAGCATCTCCAGGTATGGAGTGTGTCCATTCTCCAGGATTTCATGCAGGGAAATGAGTGGAGGAGCCCAGTTGATTGCAGTTAAACCCCACACTGCAGGTAATTACTGCTCTTGCATCCTCAGGGAGAGGGACTGGCATCTTGGGAGAAAAAACTGCTTTCTGAAGCTGATGACTGCTCTGAATCCAAAAGATCTGTGTGATATTGTGAGTGGTTTGGTAGCTGGGAGCAAAATATCCAGGTATTTTTAAGTGCATCCACTCGTGTTACTCAGTGAACTCTAGTAGGGTTTGTTTTGAACAAGAAAAGTTTCCTTAATTCTTGGTGGTTGTGGAAAAAAAGAGTTTTCTGGGTTCAGAGGGAACTTGAAAACAATGATGTCATTCCACAATTGCATTCCCAGGCCACCAAAAGATGATTGGCAGTGCTGGGGAAGGTTGAAGTCAAAAGCAGTTCACTTCTGGAGAACTCCAGAATGAATCAAGGTTGTAAACAGAGGCAGCCCAAGATCATTGAACCCCACTGAAAGTTATCTCTGAAGCTTAGGAGTTTTGGGGGAATCCTGGAATGACTGGATTTTAGTTATAAATTAAGTTCTGTTTAGTTATGCTCATTCCCTTCCTTCTAAACCCACTTGTTTTATAATCCACCTTTTTAAAGCATCACCCAGCAGGCCAGAAAAGACAGAAAGAGGGCTCCTTTTTCTGGATATTTCTCTGTAATGTGGAAAGGATGGAGCAACTGAACCTCTTGGGTTGTTGGCTGTGTGAGGTGACCAGAGTCACAGGGGAAAATCACTGGAATAAAGCTGCTGGGCAATCCCTCAGCACTGGGGAGGTGTGAGAATCTGTTGGACAATCCTTTGTGCTTAATTAGGTGACATGGAAAGCTGTTGTTTAACAGGAAGAGCAAAAGAGTCTCAGACTCCAAATAAAAAGAAGAATATTGTCAGTGTGAGCAGTCAGTGGAAAGGTGGCTGATCTGTTACAGAAAAAAAAAATCTGATTTTAGAAAGATGCTGTTTTCTAGCAGGGATCTATTTTAGCTATTTTTTTCCCCTGGATTTTTCTGATTCCAAGGCCAGATGTTTCTGCAGTTCTTAGAGTGGGTGCCTGGCTTGTTTTGGGGGTGAAGCTGCTGCAGGTGAGGTGTGTGAGTCACTGGGCTCCTGCTTCTGAGCACTGCTTGTCTCAGGGGATTCTGTTTCTTGTGCAGCTGCTGGTGTCTCCCAGCTCCTGGCCTCAGGTTATGGCAGTGGCACTGAATAGAAATCATCCAGAGCTGGTGAAAAGGCACCTAGAGTTTAAAATATAATAATAAAAAAAAATAACACCAAGAAAAAAAGGGACAAACAAAGCAACAAGCTACCCTACACTAAACTATAGTTTTTCAGAGAAAACTCAGCAGGAAAATAAATGTATTTTGCTTTTGGAGAAGGCTTTTCCCCAGATCCTCTGTGTCTGAGCTGTGGTGAGCAGGAGCACAGTGCTAGGAGTGGCTGAGGCTTTGAGACCCCTCTGACAGGAGCAGTAAATTCCAGTTCCCTGAAGCTGCTGGGCTGGGGCTCTGAGCCACAGGACAGCCTCAGCCAGTGGACAGAGCTGGGCTGCTTGCTGCTGGAGCTGCCAGGAATGACAACAATGAGCATAAATTTGCTTTTACTTCTCCTCTCTTGTCATAAATTTGTCCTGTACCTTTACACAAAAATGTGTCCAGGCCTCCTTTCTAAAGCCCCAAGGAGAAATCTCTGCACCAAAGTAGCATTCTCTCTGCTCACTCCTGGTTGGGGTGTCTGCAGCCTTGGTGGAAGGTGGAAGGTGTCCAGCAGGCTGGAAAAAGGCAGTGAAACCCTAATCCAGACGTGTCAATGCAAAGCTGCTTTCAGCTGAAACAGAAACCAAGTGAGCTTGCCCCTTCCCAAAGCAGTGTCTCCAAAAATACTTCTCTGATTCATTTCGGTGCTGGCTTAACTCCTTCTGGACTGTAGGATAGGAAAAGCTATTTTTACATCAGATAATTCTGTACTCCTTTAGAAAATCAATCAATAAACACATTTCTTTAACAGCAGCAGCAAATTTGATCACAACTAGAACAATTTCTAACGTGTTTGGCCAAAACCTTTGCCAGTGTAAAATGAAGCACAACAGTATTTCTGTTGAAGAGTGCAAAATTGGAGCCCTGGTGAGTAAATGGAGGGCAGTGGCAAAGGAAATATCCTCATTTCCCTGTGGAACTCACAGAGCACGTGGTGCTTCTGGAGAATAGCTTTGTCAAATCTCCCAGGAGTGACTGTCTTGGGGCTTTTGTGATATATTTACCTCAGACCTTCAGTGCCTTGCTTTGCTCTTTGAGAACTGCTCATTAATTTGACCTGAATTGGCTTTATGATTGTTGTTTATTTTCATGGCTGTGAGTTTCCTCTCTGGGCAGCCTGGGCCAGGCTCTGGCACCCTCACAGGGAAGCAGTTTCTCCATGGCCAGCCACGTTACCTTCAGCTGGAGCCTGAAAACCTTGGGCACCCCTCTGTCTGCAGGGATCAGCTGGAGCAGAGAAGGTTCCAGCTCCAGCTGAGGAGAAACTTGTCCCCTGTGAGGGTGGCAGAGCCTGGCCCAGGCTGCCCAGAGAGGCTGTGGAGTCTCCTGCTCTGGAGACTTTCCAGCCCCCCCTGGCTCTGTTCCTGTGGGGGCTGCCCTGGGTGCCCCTGCTCTGCCAGGGGGTTGCACTCCGAGCTCCAGAGCTCCCTTCCAACCCCCATCATTCCATGGTTGTGTCAGCAGAGTAGCACAGCTCTGTAGGCCCTCCTGAAGCTGGGGTAGAGAGCACAAGGCAGTGTGAAGAGGGCTGCCTGCAAGGTGCTGTTGTGGGGAGAAGGGAGGGGTGAGTGGTGGCAGGGCAGTAGTGTGCTGGCTGTCAGTGGGGCTGCCACACCAGCTGCAGGGCCTCTGGCTCTGCACTCTGCTCCTTCCAGCTGGGGATGACACCAAAACAAACAGCAGTTTGTCAGAGCCTGGTGGCAGATTCACACATCAGCTACTAGACCACATGTAGGAGGCAGAAAGAGCAACTCTTCCAGCTGGAAAATCTCACCCTACCTTGTGTTGGCTTCAGCTGGCAAAAGCTCCCTTCTCTCTGATCTGCTGGAGCTGCTCCCTAAGACCCCTGGTATATTCCATCTGGGGAGCAATGCAGCACCATCAGCTGGGTGAAGTCTGGCACTGATGTCTTCTTCATACCCCCAGTTACCAGGCCTCAGAAGGCACAAGCAGCTCTGTGCAGACTGGCAGTGGGGAGAGCTGCAAGAAACCCCCCAGAGGGAGTTTCAATAAGGAGCTTCTCAGAGGCAAAAAAGAAAATAAACTCTTCTCTCATTGAATATATTTGAAGCTTGACCTGCACAACCCTTCCAGGTGGTGCCCAGCTTGGTGAGTCTGTTTTCTCTCTTTGGGAGCAGGCAGATGATTCTCACTGGGATGAGCTTTTCCTGCTTTCCCAGCTCAGATCTGGAGAGTGTCTGCTTCTGTGGTGCTAGAATTATGTGTCCCAAAGGGACAAACAACAGCCTTAGACCTGAACTGCTGCCAGCCATTCTCACCCATTAGCAGGGCTTCTCTGGAAACACTCATCCTACTACTCAGTTACTAGTTTTCTTGTCAATGGAAATGCAAACACACCACAAAACCATCCGTGTTTGCTGCCATCTCAGCAGTTTTGCAAAGGAAATTAATGTTCTGTTGTGGCTGAAATGGGAAATTTCACACTAGTTTTGTCAGTCCATCTAGGAAACATTGCCTTAGAGGATCAGTATGAGGATGGTTTACTAGGGATTGTCTTTCCCCTCCGAGTCAGGAAGGTGCTGCTGGACACTCCAGAGAGATGGCAGCACATTTTGTGCTACAATAAAATGGACAAAATCATTTCTGGCAGCTTTTCATGCAATTTATGTCATCATCTTGGAGAGGAAGAAGCTGTGCTCCCAGTAGGGTGAATTTCATGCACAGGGGGGTCCTGCTGTGCCATGCTTTGGGGCAGTGAGTAATCACTTCCCTGAGAAATTCCATTTCAGTGGAAAATCCTTTCCCCTTGTTCTACATCTAGCAAAACAATTTGGGAGTGGGGCTGAAATGATGAGAAGGTGGGGAGAGGCAAAGTAGAAACTTAGAAAACATGTCTCTTGCTTTTCTGTGTCCCCTCACTGTGAGCAGGTAGGGGTTTGTTGGTTTATTTCCAATGGCAAAACAAAGCAGATGACTCTTGCCAAGCTGGTGAATCTAATTAATAGTATCCTCAATACTAATAATTCCCTAAAAAGTAGATTTTTTTGTCTCACTTGAGATGAACACAATTGTAGGTCTGGACCTCTGGAATTTCTTAGCAGGAATATGGTCCCTCTGCTTCAGCACCAGCCACCCCTACCCAGGAGAAGCAGAGCTAACCTGGCATCTGTAAAAATCTTCACATAAATTAGTAGAGTTTAAAATGAAGAATGAAACCACCAGTTATCCAAATATCTCAGAGAAAGAGACAGAACCATAGAACTTTGGCAAGGAAACCCATTTACCGTGGTTAGATTTAATATGTTCAGCAATATTCCATCATTCCATATTTCTACAGGAATGTTCCTTATTATGAAAGATAATAAATTAAGAGCCACATAAAATATCCCCATTCAGACAACTTAAGAAAACAAGGGAATAATTTGAACCACTCGTTACTTATTCTGAGGTTCTTGACTTCTGATGATTTTTTTTGGCATTCTATTAGGAACCCTCCAGCCCTAGACTTGGAGTTTAAAAACGTGGCAGGAATATTTTCATCTGCAGTGTTTACACAGAGTGATTGTAGAGTAATCCAGAGGACCTTCCTCTCCCCAGATAGCATCTGCTTTTCCTTGGGAGTGTGCAGGCTCAGGCCAGGAGCCACTGAAGCACTCCCACTGGTGTTTAATTTATCCACTTGTGAGGACTCAGTGGGACCACACACAGCAGGAAAGTGAAGCTTGGCTAAAAACATCTGCAGATGTAGACCAAGGGGTCTGACAGACCCCATACACACTGAATTCACTGCAGCTGGGGGGTTATATTGCATATTAGAATAGAGAATATTCTGTATTTATTCTAGACAATATTTCATGTTTTCAGAAGCTGGACATCCCAAGTGGGGCCAAACAGAGCCATTAGACTGGGAACTGGCACAGCAGTGACACTGGAAAGAATAAAAAGAGATAAAGACAGATATCTACACAGCCAGGGTGGAACCTGGGGAGCTGCCTGAACTAGCTGCAGTTCTCTGGGCCTGGTAACTGCTGAGCACCTTCCCAGGTAAATGTGTTTTATCCATCTCCAGTGGTAATAATCCTGAGTATGTTCTGAGCAGCAGTTGCTTTTCTCAGCACTTCTAGTGATATTTTTTTCCTTTGAGGAACAAAAAAATTCCTTCAGCACTGGAAGCTCACTGTTGTGGAAAAGCAATTCACAGTAGCTGCTTTTCTCACATGGAAAAAATAGTCCTTAGAAAAAAAAAGGATGGATCTTTTAGGATTTCTCCTTTAATAAACTATTTGTTTCAATTCTATTTTTTTTCCTCCTCGTGGTGAGGCTTGTTCCTTATTTAAAGCAGGATGACAGGGCTCTTCCACCGTTGGGAAAGGCTCTGGAGCTGGGACTGCAGAACAGAGCCCCCCATTCTTCTTCTGGGAGCTAATTGATTAGCCTTAGAGCCACAGATCTGGCCCAGGGGGCTCAAATAAGATCACTTGGGTTTTCTTTTTGAATGGCTTCTTTCCCCGGGCTGCCTAAGACTTATCCAGGTGGTCTGGAATTATTTACAACTGCAGGAACCTCTGTGGTCACAGGATTATCTGCATGGGGAAGCAGATTGGAAAGTCAGTATTTCCCTGCTCAGAAAACAGGACAATCTTTGTTAGTGCATATTCTGGTTTGAAATACGTTCATGTCAAGCTAAGGCAGCCTAAATATAGACATTTTATGTTGCAGTTCTTTGTGAGTAGTGAATTGAAAAGAATATAATACTTAAAAAAATTAAAAAGAAAGGTTAAAAACAAGAGAAGAGCCTTGGATGTATTCTATACTTAGATATATATTAATATATTCTTCTATATTCTATTAATTTTTTATGATATACATCTACCCAGTAAGGAGAGGAATTGAATGTTCTGTCTTCAGCCTGCTCTGTTCACACACTGATTTTTTTTTTGCTCAAAGTCTGAGTGTGTTTCTAAACAAACACATCTATTTCTGTGTATTTCTAAACAGAGCAATATAATGACTTCCCTACAACACTTAACACCTCTCCCCTTGCCCCACAGAGGAGAAACTCAACGTTTTAAAGAGAGTAAGTGCCTGAGAGCATCATTCTCCAGCAGAGCTGCTCACAACCAGGGCCCAGCTTTCCACTGTTCCTTTTCCTTTGCTGCTCTTTGCCTTCATTTTCCCAACCAAGCCGGAGTTTTAGCCCATAGCAGTCAACATAATTGACTTTTTTTGGGGGTTGTTTAGCAACTATTTCTTTCCAGAGTGTCTTCAGGGTTATTCTTAGGTCTATCTTTTAGGCTGCTGGCATCTGTTCAGCCTGGCAGCCAGATGAATGTTTTAAGAGGAAATCTGACAGTCTGAATATATCTCCTGCCATGCTAGTGCCAAGAGAGTCACTGCTTTAAATACCCTTAGAAACGTGTATATATATACTTATAAAATATGGTAGCCAGGTTATAGACTTGTTTCAGTTTTTAATCACACAGTTTGTTTTTTTTTGAATCACAGAATCATATAAATTAGGGATGGAAAAGTAGTATTAGGTCATTTAGTCTATCCCAGTGCCAAAGTGGGATTGTTCCCTGCAGTATATTTTCCAGTGTAGTATCCAGTACTTTTCCATTCTCTGGGCTGGGCTTACACTTCAGCTTTTTATTCAGATGTGATCTTTTCAGTGTTTTTCTCTCCCATATGAGGTGTGTATTTCTTTGGGTCTGTCTTTAATCCTGGAGCAGGACAGGGAGTTGGATCCACAGGGGACTGGACAGTGAGGGGTTTCTGTGAGCTCATCACCACAGCCACTGTGTGCAGCCTTGACCTGCTTGGTGCAGAAATAATATCCAAAGTCTTTATATAGCAGCCTTATGGTGACCAACCTCCCTGCTGGTCCCAGGTGAGGCTGGCCAAGGCTCTGAGCAGCCTGGTCCAGTTGAGGGTGTCCTTTGGAGGTCCCTTCCAGCCCTAAACACTTTGTGATTTTATGTTAATGAGATGTTCACTGTCTTTGCTTTAAAATATGGTGGTTTCTGATCACAGAGGCTCTTTGGGATTTAACTGGGGTGAATTAACCTTTTCCCACTGCAGTGGTGGAGCTTGCTTGTTGCATCCCCATCTCAAACCTCACTGATGCATGAGTTCATGGTTGAAGAATGCTGTGAGGATGTCAGTCAGGGCCCAGGAAGCAGTGTTGTCATGAGCACACAGAATTTCTAGTGAGGAGAGCCTCCCAGCTGCACTGCTGGTTTCCTGAGGCTGTGTGTGAAGATGTTGTCATGCCAATACAGTCCAACTGAACTGTGCATGACCTGGCCGAGTCAGCTACAGCCAGCCAAAGTATTCAGAACTGCTTGCTCAAGTTTTTAGGCACCTCTGTTCAGTAGAATAATTTGAAAGCTTTGTCTGAGCTTCCTATTACACTGTTCTGATAACATTTCCTGATGATTTATGGGAGCAGAATTGGCACGAGCGTCGAGTTTCTGTTTTCCTCTCTTTTCTTGATCTATGAAATGAGAGTGAGGGATGGTTTTGTGTCTTCCCAGGATTAAAAAACAGTTTGTCTTCATTCTTTCATGCCTTTGAAAGAAGAAGTGCTGGGAAAGTGCAAAGCAGGCTGTAGAACTCTGTGGTTTTCCCATCTCACTGGGTCTCTCACATCCTGTGCATTCAGGAAGGTAAAATCCACCTCTCCAAGACACTGTGGCTCTGCTTGTTTAACACATTTCCTGGCTTAGCTTGGAAAAATGACTTGTGAACAGGGTTAGGCTTCACCCTCTGAAATGTCTTTGGCAGGTGACAACATCAGAGCTCATTTTACACCCCTGTAATCACCACTCAATCCTTCCCTGATACCAGCCCAGCGAGTCAAGACACAGCCTGTTTGACCCAGTGCAGAGGAAACTCCCAGTAAACCTCCCAGCCATCTCCCTTAAGCCCCCCAAATCCTCTGCCAGGATATTTACAGAGCAGATCCATTTTAATTTACTTCTTTTTTTTTTTTTTTTTTTTCTACAACATTAACTCCTCTGTAAGAAATCTATCACTTTTATTCCTATGTGCTGGGGAAAAGGCTGTGGAGCCTGAAGGGCTCATGTGAGTCCCAACATGACTTGACTGAAGTGTCTTAATCTGTGGACCAATTTGCTCTGCAGGCCCCTAAGGAAGGAACTTGTTGATTTTGGCAGTGTTTACCTTTCCTACAAACAAATCCATCCCTTACCAGACCGGCTGGCTCTTAAAAATCACTTGAGAGCTGAGGGGGGAAAAAAAAAACAATCAATGTGCCCCAGGCTGCATCAGTATTCTCTCTGCTGTGTTCTGGGGAAAGCTTTTGTGTTCTCCACAGCTGCTTGAGGATAATCCAGAGTCAAGATTATTCACTGAGTCAATAGAAACGCCTGTAAAGTTCTCTGAGTTGAGTTTCCTTCAGTGGGGGGAGTCAAAGCCTGTCAGGAAAAAAAAAAAAGAAACAAAAAAAAAGATGATTCTTGACTGAGTTGACTTAATTCTCAGGAAGAGAGGGGGTGAGGAGGGGAAAAGAGCTGACTTGAGCCTGACTTTTGGGAACTGCATGTGGTATTCTTAATTTTTTTTTCATTTACATAGATTGCACAGCAGTTAATTTTGGTGTGACTGAGAAGTCTCTGCTTTTGGATATTAGATATCAGGAATCCAATCCCCTGGTTCCAAACTAAACTCAGCGACCTCGAGATTTTTAATTGTTCCCACATTTCTCATCTGAAGTGAGGAGAGCCATGTAATAGATTGAAGAGCCATTTCATCCACCTTGGAATTGCACTTGCTCAAGAGTTTGGCCCCACCAGAACAAATTCCTCAGCAGTTGGATTTTTAGCTGCTTCTGACATAGAGTGTTCTATCAGAAAATATATTATAGAGCAGAAAATATATAGCAGAAAATGCACTATAGAGCAGAAAATACACTATTTTTAAAGCAAAACTTTTCCATCCTCTTCCACTATCTGGAGGTTCAGGCATTCTCCTGCCATGGGTGTCCTCAAACCAGTTGGTCTGAAGTAACCAACCCTTACCCAAAGATGCCAATCACTAGAGTTTTAAGATGTGTTTTCCAGCTTCCTTCCCCATCCTGAAAAGCCAAGTGTGACCTCACACTGTTCCTTCAAAGAAAACAATCTTGTTTAGAGGAGGATGGAGGGCTCTGCATCTCAGACCCTGAGCAGTGCCCATGCACAGGCTGCTGGTTTGCACCTCTAAATTGCTTTTGCTTTTCCTCTAGGAAAAAAAAAACCTGCCTTCAGAACCCAGTGTGCTTGAAATTTTCCACTCTTTGGTGGGCTAGAATTTCACATCTTCACATGTGCTGGAATAACTTTGGAATGAATTTTCTAGAGGTGATGACACCAAATAGCCATATTTCTTAATTAAATGAAACTTTCATTTGAAACAGGAAAAGCTTATATTGTTTTTTCCCCCAAATTATTAAATTCAATGTCTACTAAACCTATGAAGTAAGAGTTTTTCCTAATATTTAGCTCCAAATCTTCCATTATATTTTTCCACAACACTTTTTTTCCTCGCAGAAACCAACCCAGCTGTTTACCCAGTGCAAGAACAAATCACTTCTGGGTATTTCACTAATAATAGGATCCCTGGTTCATACAAAATTAATTTCCCTTTAACCAAAGAAATAAAAATGAAGTGCCTACCAAGAAAATGTTTTGATCAACCTAAACAAATGGATTTATCAGAGTCAAGCAGACGTGGTAAAAATATCAGCCTGTATTTTCAGGTTTATATTTAAGCATCCTTTGTAGATTTAAATGGAGAAAGGGACTAAAATCTAAGATCTGAGTCTTGCTGTGTTGCTCCTAAGGAGAATGGTCCAGCCAAGTGTTGGCTGTTGCTGTGATTCCATTAGTAAGCCTTGCAATATTTGATGATTTAAGACATCATATCATGTGGCTGAGTGAAAATCACTTGTAAAGGATTCCAAGTTCTCAGGTCCTCACAGTGAGAAAGTTGGAAAGAAAAAAAATAAAGGAACAAAAGACAAAAAAGAATGATGTTGGAAAAAGTTTTCATCATGAGACCTGAATGCCAAGATGTGGCAGTGCTGCAGTGAGTGGTCATCTTTGTCACCATTTGGTCCCCAAGAGGCTGCTGCTTATACATGTATGCAAGGAGGCTTTGCTGTGTGGCTGGAGGAGCCTCTCCAGATGTCAATTTAAAGAGACAGGTGATTGCTTCAAGTGGGAAACTAATGTGCTCTAATTCCCCAAGGTATAAATTAATACAAAATAGATGTCTAATAGTATCAGGTATGAGACACGGAGAGCTGAGCAGCAGAGCTGCAGTGTTGAGTTCTCCTGTAATCAAACTATGCAGGCACCTCAGGGAATGGCTCAGGCTGGCTGATTAAAACCATTAGAGTCTCAACCCTTTGATACAGGGCTGTGGATGGATCAGCTCACATGAAGGGCACTGGTTGCCATTGCCTTTCTGGGTAGGGGGCTTGGGTTGGCATGAGGAGGGGAGGGGAAGCCCCGTGGTGGCAGCTCTGTGCTCAGGAGGTTTGGTTCTGTTCACTAGGGGCAGAGTCTGTCCTGAAGTGTTTTCTGTGCTCAGAATCCTTTGGATATTGGTACTGTCTTGCTTATAATTCTCTGGTTTTCCTTGTAAATGGCACCATTTTGTCTACTGTTTGGTTTCCTCACAGCTGATGGTGGAGGATTTGGCCTTGAATCTTCCTCAGGGCTTCCTGCTCTTGCAGAGTGAACTCTGCCATTTAGAGCCTGGTGTTTTGGGGTGTAGTGGAGATCATAGAATAGAATTATGGAATCAAAGAGAATGGTTTGGGTGGAGGGAGCTCCATAGGTCACCCAGTCCAGCCCCTGCACTCACAGGGACATCTCTAACTAGCTCAGGCCGCTCAGGGCCTCCTCAGGCCTGGCTCTGATGTCTCCAGGGATGGGGCCTCCACCATCTCTCTGGGCAACCCATTCCAGGGATCAGCACCCTCAGATTAAAGAACTTTTTCCTAATGTCTGACCTAAAGCTCCCTTTTTCTGTCTTAAATCCATTACCCCTTGTCCTGTCCCTACAAACCCTTGTGAACAGACCCTCCCCTGCTCTCTTGTAGGCCTAACTGACTAACTAACTAAACCCAACTGCTAAGTAGGCCAAGACCCTCTCCTTGCTCCTTCCATCCTTCACTTTAGCTCTCTATGCTTTCAGTTCCATACACAATTAAGTTTTTCTTATTATGTGCCACTCTTTCAGGCAGGGATTGTCCCTCTCTGGTCCAGCTTCACAGGGGAGGTGAGAAGGGGCCTCCCCAGACAGAGCCAGGCTGTGTCTCACAGGTAGTGGTTGGTGTTGGACCAGAAGCTGAGCCATAAAGAAAACCAAAAAAAGTTGAAAGAAATCAAGGTTTTCATTTTCCACACTGAAACGAAATGCAGGGGAAAAAAATACAGATTTTGTTGATCAGGATGATTCCATTTCCTGAACTGGGAAGTGGTTTTTAGGGAATTGGAGGAAAAACCAAAGAAAAAGGACATTCACAGAAGTGGAAGCAAAGCAATGACAACCTGACCTAAAGCTGGGTGTGTAAAGGGCTTGGCCAAGGTGAGCTGGGTTCCTCAGCAGCCTCTGGTGGTGCTCCATGGTTCCTGGGCCCTTCAGAGGGATGGTCACACACTCACTTTGGGGGTTAGCAGTTCTGTGGTGTCTGGGAGATTGCTGGAATCTCCTTCAGCTGCAGCTTTCCTGGAGTTGGAACATTTCCAGCCTCTTTTTCCAGAGCAGCTTTTCCAGTGTCTAATATTTAAGTCCACTAGGACACTAGTAGCTTCTTGAATCTCCCCACCTCTTTCTGGGAAACACATTTCTTTGAGATTGCTATCACAGGGCTGGCTAATGGGTTAAAAAGTCATTAAACAGCCATTCATACTCAGGCAGTGCAATTACAGAAGCCTTTTTTCCTCAGGATCCCAGAATCAAATCACCTTCAATGAAAATCATGCAAGAGATTAAAGGGCTGTTTGTTCTGGATAGATTTGTTGCTTAAATGGATTTTCCTGTCAGTGGCTGAGTAACCTTAGAAGGGAGACAACTGCTTCTAAGCAGTATTACCTGGAAGGCCACTGTTGAGGGAGGGATAAACTCCTCATTGCTTTCAGGAGACACTGCGTGTTTTTCTAACAGATCGAATCAACCCAACTTATGGAGGGAAAGGCTGAAATTCCTGGGTGAAAATCCTTTGTTATACCTGAGGTCAGACAGGATGAGTTTCAATCTACAGATGGGACTTCATTAAATAGCAGTGGCAATAAACAGACTCAATCCAGCCTGCTTCTTCTGCTAGGCTCTTTATTTTCTTGCTGTCTCTTCCCTTTGGAGCTTAAGAAGGTGCTTATGAAAAGTTTTAATTAAGTTAGAGCTGCATCCCAAACCTTGTCTAATCCTGAGATCACTGAGGTTTGTTCACTGCTGCTTGGAGTCCAAACCATGTGAGTACAGCTGAAAGCAGAGAATGCCTGGATCCTCTGCTAGTCCTTTCTACAGTGAAATAAAGTTCTTGATTTTATACAGAATATTCCAGGAAGGAACTGTTCCTGTTGGCAAATCCCAGCCTGCTGGGTTTTTATTGTCACAAACAGGAGCTTTATCTGACCCAGGGATGGGTGAGCACTGGGGTGAGGGTTCAGCCAGGCACAAGGATCTTGAAACTCACACCTCCTAGGAAAGTGTGATGACCTCCAGCATCTTTGGTGCCAGACCAGTGTATTCTCTTCCACTCCTGACCAAGGAATCAAACTTTACTGAGGCTTCAGGATATCATCACAGAGGTGACTGTTGTTACTTGAAGCTGGAAAATCACTTTCACTCTGGCAAAATCTAGTCTAATTCTTTGAGCAGCTTCTTGAAATGGTTCCAGCTAGAAATGCTGTAGAAAATCTGCCCAGATCATCACAGAGAGGGGCTGGGGAAGGAGCTTCATTCTGAGAAGGAGATTCCACTGAAGTGAGGCCCAGTGATTTACAGTGGGTGGTTAGGGCAGTGCCATGGCTGGAAAAAGTCCTGACTCAGGCAGACAAACACTGAAGAAAACCACTCAGATCAGGAGCCTATTTATAGCTGGGCCTACCACAGTTTGGACCTCCTGCTTTCTCTGATCCCAGGTGCTGAAAAGAAAACAGATATCTACCAGAATCATCTCTTTTAGGGGCTTTTTGAACTCTAATGTGGAGCACAGAGGAATTTAACACGTTACACATTTGCTGCAAGCAGAATTCCATCCTCTGTTCCACTCTTTTGTGTCACTCCTGACCACATCAGAACACGTTGAGGAGCTGTTGCTAAATTACCATCCTCATCCTTTTTCTCAAGGCATTCTGACCCAAGCAAAGGTGGGGAAGTGGGAACAACATCCCCTGGGAAGCTGGAAGGGCTGGGAGACCACAGACTCCCCACAGACACCCCACAGAGTCCCCACAGACACCCTCCAGACCTCAGGCTGCAGTGCTGGATGGCCCCAGGGTGAGGGACACAGCAAAGCAGGGTTTCATTCCAGTGCTTTGGAGCTCTGAGGTGAATGCTGCACCTCTGAGGGGTGGAGTGTGGGCAAACTCAGCTGGATTTATTTGCTCAGAGGGCATTAGTATATTCAGAATTATTGCAGTGGGGATAAATGTTTTTGGGTTTTTTTTCTATTTTATAAATGCAGGTGTCAATGGAATATTTGTTAGCATTAAGATGTAGGAAATAGAAATAAAAGAAGAAAAATAGCAAATTAGGGGTTGCTGTTTCCCACCAATCTGGTCTAAATAAAATGTAATGAATTCTTTACCTAGCAAACAAAGAGTTGCCAAGGCTTAGAGGGAAATGAGTGAATTTACTCCTCACCTAATTGAAACTCTATTAGCTAGCTGCTAATTTGAGACCACCCATTTCTTTAATTGTGGTTGAGAAAGATTAAAAATCTTAGGAAACTGAATTTAAAAAAATAATACTATTCTGTTTTGACCCTTTTATTTATTTTTGTAAGTCTCACTGTCAGCCTCCCACCCCTACTCATCAGAGTAATTGACTTTTAAAAGTCCTAGCAGGGTGAATACCTATAAGTAGTTTTGTTAGATATTTCCCTATAGAAGATTAATCACCCAAAGATCTTATTTGTATGGTGGACATAAATTCATATATATAGTATTTTATTTATAATAACAAGAAAAAAATAAGCAGGTAATTCTTTCATCTAAATTTTATTTGCTTTCCATGTTACCTTCATGAGTTCCTTCTGGACTAGAAGCTAAATAGAGTGGATTGCAAATATTTTAATGCAGAATTTTCAAGTAGAAAATGAGAATTAGTTGAAATTAGAATTTTTTAATCAGACTTCAGAATATGTAAAAATATCTATTCAGTTGTAAAAAATCTGTTCAGTTTCTGAATATACCTGAAAATATATGAAAAATATGAAAATAATATGAAAAATATGAAACAAATATGAAAATACCTGAATTTTAAAATTTTGAAATTCAAAAATTACAGAGACATGACCACTGTGGAAACATCCTGATAGATCCTTTTCACATGTCTAATATATATTTTATTTTTTTTTCTGGATTGAGAAGAAAATAGCTCTGTTCTGTGAGCTGTAAGTGCAGTAAGTCTCTTTCTCCACTCTCTTTCTAGATGCTTGCTCCAGGTTTTTCCTGCTGTGATTTATTTTCTTTATAATCTAAAAAGAACGTTGAGCTCCTCCAATGAAAGGTTCAATGGAGAAGCAAAAGCAGATTGCTCTCACGACGTGATGAGCTTCAAAAGCACTCCTTGCCTTTTTGATAAGCTCTTCCTTCCTTCCTGAACACGGGTTTTTATGGCATCACAAACAGGCCTGGGGGTCCCGACGTGAATAATCCAAGCCTGGGGACTTTGAACTGCTTTGGAAAACTTCCGAAGCTCGGGAGCTTTTGAACACCCCCCTGTTCCTGCACAAGCCCCAGCACATCTCAGCTCGGCCACAGCCACCCCTCTGTGAACTCTGCAGCTTCCACCTCAGCACTTCTTTGTTGTTGGGGGTTTTCCCCCCTTTCTTCCCTGCCAGGAGTCTAATCTGATGGTGCTGCCGGCACGGGATGTTCCCCGCTTCTTACAGCACCCCCTGAGGGGATCAGCTTCTCCACGGCCTCGCTCTCCACCCCGAGTGACTGCTTCTCCCCTCACGTCCCACCTGGAACCCTCTCCCCGCCCCTGCAGACTGCTGGAGGAGATGAAAACACCCTGGGAGCCTGGAGTGCTGAGGGGAAGTGCAGCCGTTGTCCCCGAGGTGATGTGGCTGTCAGGGCTGCCTGTCTCCACCTGCAGAGCAGCCCAGTGCTGGCCACCATGAAGGAGGGGAGCAGGAGCTGCCGGCCCCACGGCTCAGCCTGGGGGAATGGCTGAGATCCCTGCAGCACCTCACACTCCTGGAGGAAAAGCTGGACAAAAAGACACTTGAAATGATTAACAACTATTAGCTGGAGTAAAGGACATCACAGAATGTCAGAGGTTGGAAGGGACCTAGAAGATCATCCAGTCCAACCCCCCTGCCGGAGCAGGGTCAACCAAACCAAGTCACCCAGGAACAGATCCAGGTGGGTCTGGAGTGTCTTGTCTCCAGACATCGTGGAGAGGCTGGTGCTGGGCTCTTCTCACAGGGGATGGATTCCAGCTGCACCAGGGGAGGGGCACACTGGGCATTAAGGAAAAAAAATAAGTTAGAGTGATCTGACACTGGCACAGGCTGCCCAGGGAGGGGGTTGAGTCCCCAGCCCTGGGGGTGTTGTTTGGATGTGGTTTGAGGGACATGTTTAGGGGTGAACTGTGTAGAGCAGACTCATGGTTGGACTGGATGATCCTAAGGGGCTTTTCCAGCCTGAATGATTCTATGATTCTAAAGAATAAACTGGAGGCTAAACAAAGCTGGACTAGATCAACAAGGGTTTGTAGGAACAGGACAAGGGGTAATGGATTTAAGCCAGAAAAGGGGAGATTTAGGTCAGACATTAGGATAAAAGTTCTTTAATCTGAGGGTGCTGATCCCTGGAATGGGTTGCCCAGAGAGGTGACAGAGGCCCCATCCCTGGAGACATCAGAGCCAGGCCTGAGGAGGCTCTGAGCAGCCTGAGCTAGTTAGAGATGTCCCTGCTGAGTGCAGGGGTTTGGACTAGGTGACCTTTGGAGGTCCCTTCCACCCCAAAACACTCTATGATCCTAAATCCCCCTTCCCAAACTCTTATGACTGGTTTCCAGGATTTTTTTCCCCAGCTGTTTGTGCTGGTGACAGCCACTGGAGCAGTGTGGTGCTAACAACTATCATTCATGTTAAGGGAAAAAAATTTTCTCCATATAAAAGTTAAGAAAGAAACCAAATCCAAGCCCTGCAGTCTGGAGCAATATGGCTTTGGGCCAGACTGAGTATTTTGGCATAAACACTAAAAAATCTTTTAAAAAATAATATCCTGTGGCTTTTGCACTTCCATTATATTAAACCGATTTTCTTTACTCACAGTGGGATTTCAAATTAATTTGTAATTATACATACTATGAGGGGATGAGAAAGAAATGACCTAATTATAGACCAAAAAGATGCCCTACAGCTATCATCCAATTACTCCAACCATCTGAGCTCTTAAGAAAAATGATGGGTTTAATCCTCTTTTGGTCTCATCTAGTTGTAATTTACCACTGAAAGCTGTAATTTAACTTAAAATATTCATTCACATAATATAAAACTCTGGACTGATGTTAGTGAGAATGGAAACAGGTAATGAGAATGATTCACAATCACAAATATCCTTCCAGACTTTGGCATCCCACATGCACTCTGTGACCATTCAGTGGAGAGAAATCACATCTTCCCTGTTGTCTCCTCCAAATGGCACCAATTAACTACAATTAGGCAGCTAGAAAGCTTTTAAACTAATGGAAACCCCCAAACAAGTGCAACCTATCTCTCAATTTCAACCTTCTCTTTCAGCAGGGGATGAAGAGTTCCTGAAGACCTCCTTAGGAGCCTCAGCTGAGGTGAGTTAAGAAGCAGCATTTAAATGGAACCATTTATTACCTCTTAATGCAACATGCCCAGCCTGTGTGTTTTCCCCGCCATCATGCAGCAGACCAGGCAGAATAATTAGGGTGAAGAAAGGACCATGCTGCATTAAGGTCAGTTCTCTATAAAGCATCTGGTTTGGTTTTGTTTTGTTGACAGCTGCAGAGGCTATTTGCATAGTAACCCAAAATGCCTTTTCTTCTGGGGGTTTGGGCTCATTAATGCAAAACCAAAGTGGAAAAGTGAAATTCTGGCAGAAACTGGTGTGTTAAAACAGCTACATGGCAACAAGGTGGTGTGGAATGAATTTTACTGGTTGCTAGAGGAGGAAGAGTGGTCTCAGTCCAGATAATAGTTGGAGCTCTAGATATTTCTTCTCCTCACTCCCCCCAGTGAGTTTTGGTCCTTGCACAGAAGTTGTGATTTTCTATAGAAACTAAACTACCAGGGGGTAAAGCCAAGTGAATTTTCCAGCTCTGCTATCCATGTTCTCTTTGGCTCATTACTTATTGGTATGAAAGGAGTTGATTGGAGTGGGTGAGAGAGAAATTTCCTCTTGAAAGCAGGGTAGTGTTTGACTGAAGGAGGTGGAGGGACCTTCAGGATTCACCTTAGTGCAGTGCACAAGTGTTGTATCAGCTGAGTGTGTGGCATATATTGACTGAAAGGAGACAACTGCCTTTTCTTGATTGTCTGAGGAGTTCTAGACTACTTGTGACTCTGTCCTGACAAAAGTCTATCAGAAATACCAAAAAAAGAGATTTTGTGATGGCTTCAGCTTTCAATTTTGCTTTGGTTTAGAGACTTGGAGTTAAAAATGGATCTTGTGATGGCTTCAGCTTTCAATTTTGCTTTGGTTTAGGCATTTTTAATGAAGAAATGTTTCACCTAAATTATTTTAGTTAGTCTCGGGCTGATCATAGACCCTTTTCTTGTAGTTTTTTTGATATACAGTTATCCTTTACCAGCCTGACTGAGTTGCTCAGGAAAATGCTGGTTTTGTTCTCTTCAGATGGCTCTGGAGGTGTTAATACTTATTTATTTGCTTGTTTATTTACGAAGAATGGCTCTTAATAATCACCTTCACTCCTTTAACAGTGCTTCCTCTGAATAATTCTTGTCTGTTTGGTGAGATGCACTTTGTGTTTACCATCCTTTGACTTTGTAGACTAGAAACATGTATTTTCATTGAGTATGTGAGTGGACAGAATAGCCAGAGTCATGCTTGGGTATCTGTTTGCTTTGCAGCTGTTGAGTTTGCAGGTTAGTTGGATCAACACCACTGTGCAAGCATCTGAGTACCTGCTGGCCATGGTAAAATCAGTTTACTCATGGACTGCTCCATGTCATGACATCTTACATTGACATAAATAAAAGGAAGGGCTGTAGCAAGACCTATATATAGCTATAAATATGTATATATATCTGTATAGCTGCAGAGCCAAAACCCTTCCCTTGCCATGGGATAGATTGAGTCCTGAGGTAGAAATTTATTTAAGAGTCACCTGAAGATTCCTTTTTCTTCCCCTCATTTGTAGAGTTTGTCAGAACATGAGACAAATATTGTCAATCATCCTGAAATCTTCCCTGGTTTACAGCTTGTGCTCTGAACCTGTCTATCCTTTTGATCTTTCTGCCTTAAGAATGCAACTGAGAAAAACATTAATAAACTTTAAAGCAAAAGATACATGTCAGGAAGTCTTTCTGAGAAAAATAATGAAGAATTCAGAAGTGTTTCAGGGAAAAAAAAAGCTTTTTGGAACTGGAGCAGACTCTGAGCTGTAGCTGTGAGCTGTGTTAATTTGGTGCAGGATTTAATTGTAAGTGCCTCTTCAGAAGCAATGCAGAAGCAGTAACACAGGTAATCACACCTCAGCCCCTTTCTGCATCTTCCTCTGGGCAGCAAGGGCCAAGAGCCTTGCCAGAGCACTTGGAAAGTGCTGAGTGCTTTTGCTGCAGTGCCTGTTGTCATCTGTCACCTCTGGGATTCAGGGAGATCATAGATGGTGGGGTGGGAAGGGAGCTCTGGAGCTCAGAGTGCAACCCCCTGGCAGAGCAGGGGCACCCAGGGCAGCCCCCACAGCAACAGATGCAGGGGGGGCTGGAAAGTCTCCAGAGCAGGAGACTCCACAGCCTCTCTGGGCAGCCTGGGCCAGGCTCTGCCACCCTCACAGGGAACAAGTTTCTCCCCATCTTGAGCTGGAACTTGCCATGTTTCACCTGCTGCCATTACCTCTTGTCCTGTCCCAGGGCACTGAGCAGAGCCTGGCCCCTTCTGCTGGACACCCCCCCTGCAGATACTTGTGAATATCCATAGGATAAACCATGTAATTCCTGGGAAGTGAATCTAGACCTCCTTCTCCACAGTGGAATGTAGCTAAAGGTGGGAAATGCACTGAAACCAGGAAGCTTCCAGCAGATCAAACCCAGGGCCTTGATGCAGTTCCCTCTGACATGCTGCAGTGGGAGGCAGTGGCAGCAGAGCTGCTGTTCCTGAGCTCAGACTGAGTCCTGGCACTGGGGCCAGTGCTGTTGGTAGAGCCATAAACAGCATGTGGAGAGTCACCCCGTGATGGATCCATCCACTGAGGACACTAGGAAGCCAGGTTTCTAGGCATTTTTCAGTTTATAAGCACACATTGCAGAATTTCCTGCCTTTTGTCTTAGCCAGGCACGTGGGACTATTTTAATGCACTTTTATTTGCCTCTTCTGTTTCCTTTACATTTGTGTTGGAGCAGAAGAGGATGGGGATAAAAAAGCACTTTCCAGGCAAGGTTTACAGAGTTTCTGAAGCCAGGCTCTGGGAATTCCCTTCCCTGCACTTAAGGCAGTAATCAAAATGCACAGCCCATAGATTGAAATGTTTTAGTGACTTGTTCTGTAAACAGATGATGGGAAAAATCCAAACACATCTACACATACAGACCCTGGCTCTTTGGAGCATTGCTGGGGGGAGCATGATGTCCAGGGCTCCCTGGAAAAGCTTCATGAGGATATCATTGTGTCTTTGCAGTCATCACAGGTCCAAAGTGATGATCTCAGCCTCTGAGCATGTCAAGTGTGGGACAGTGAAGAGCCCCATTGTCCTGGTGGTGTAAACAGGGCTTGTTTACAAGGGTAGCTCTTGAGCAGGAAATGATTTGTCATCTGCATTCTGATCACACACATTTTTCAGGCTGTACCTGTGAAACCCCAGTCAGTGCTGGTTCTAAAGCACTGAAACCTAAAATAGTGAGCTCTTTGCTGCACATCCACCACCCTGACCACTTGGTTCTGGTGTTCTGGGCAGGGAACAAGCTTACAGGCATCATCTCTTGGCTCTGGTTCCCATCTTCCTTCACTGCTGCTGCCATAAGCAGCCCCTGGTAGGGAAGAATGGATTCTTGGATGGATCCCACCAGATTCTGGCTGGTGAGCAGGGTTTCTTGCCACTGACTGAACCCCAAACTCACGTCTGTCATTCTTTCTGTGCCCAGCTCAGGGCTTCTGGTGGGAGCCTGGGCACTGAACCAGGACTTGGGAACACAGCTTTGGTTGGATTTGCAATTCTTGCCTTACTTTCTGGACACAAATAATGTGTTTTCCAGAAAATACCTTCACAGAAATTCTTTCATAGGTATTTGAGACTTTGCTGTTGGGTTTTTCCAGCTATTCCCATTTCTCTGTTTAAGTTGATAAATAACTTGAAAATCACTCTGCAGACAGGGTTATCTTTGTTAATGACATTTTAGTGTGTGATGAGTTGGCAAGGAAAATCCCAGTTTCTTTCTATAGCAAAAGGGATGGATCTGCTTTCTACAGATTGGGAATCTGCAACAAATCATCCAGTGCACTGTGAAGACAAGAAATTGACAACAAATCCATGTCAGTAGCATAAAAGATGAGGAAGAAAATGCAAGGGAGGAATTCTGGAGTTCAGAAGGGCAGATTTGTATTTGTATAACCAAAAATGGGGTTGAGGTTAATTCAGAACACTCAGCTCGAAGTTCTATTTAATTATAATGATTTTCTTTAATGATTGAGAAAATAAGTTTCTTTTATATGCACATGCTGATGGACACAAACTATTGCAGAATAATTTCCCCTCAGCCCAGTGAGAGTGAATTAAATGTAGTTTGTTTAGTTCTCAGGGCTCTAACTGCACAGCAAAACTTCCAAATCATAACACATATGGTTTTCCATCCAAAACAAAAGGAGAATTATTCAAACGTGGTGGGGTTTCATGTAGCATTGGCAGGCAGCTTAGATGGCAATAATTTAACACTTTCACCATGAAATTAAAATTTCCATTCACTCAGTGCAGCTCTTCAGACCAACAGCAGACAATTGTATTTTCTTTTAATGAGAGGAGGGAAATTTAATGAGTTGGGTTAAAGCTGAAAGCTGGAAAAGCTTTTCCCTGGCCTGCTGACCAGGGCAGTGGTGCTGCTGCAGGTTGGCAGGTATTTGGGGAGCCTGTTTCCATATTCTCCACACCTCTGCTCTGGGGCATCCAGCTTCTGCCAGCCATGACCCTCCAGATCAATTCCTCCACACATTCCAGGCACTGCAGGGAAATTCCAGCTGCCCATAAATCATTTTATTCTTTTTTTTTTTTTTTAAGTACAGTGTCTTTCTGCACAGAATGTATACAAATCCTGTTCCTTCTCATGCATCCTTCCCTGTTGCAGCAGTTCCTGCTCTGTTGTGTCACTGTCTAGGAAACAAATGGTAAAGCAGTGAGCTGGAGCTCAGCAGACACCAACTACAACAGTACCTTTGATTTATGTGCCCAGAAGGTCTGGTAGGACACAATTACCAACTTTTCATCCAGAAACATCTATTTTTTTTTTCCTGACATTTGAGAGTAGCTTGTGGCTAGAATGCTAGCCTGAGGCTACANCATTTTTATATCTATACATATATCAAGGTACATGCAAGTAAAGAAATAAGCATCTTCTACATTTGGTCAGACCCATGTGTACAGATGGAAGGTTTCTTTTCTGCCCTGGCAGTGTTGCTCTGTGGAGGTTGGTGAGATGGGAACAGAAAATGAGGCTGGAACAGGTAACAAACCCAGTTATGCTGGAGACCAGGCTGTAGATGAGGGAGAACTGGGATTAGGGGGAAATGGGAAGGTAATTCTAGGGTAATATTCTATCATGCATGTATTTTTGATTAATTAGGAAGCTTTTAGTTTATTTTTTTTTCTCTAGATCTTTACATTGCTTAATTAGGGAGCCTTTAATTTATTTTTTTTCCCTCGATTTGGACTTTTTTTGGCCTTTAAGAAAGAATAAGCAGTGGATGCACCTTGATCCCATTATCCCAGCATTATGGAGGCATTCAGCACATCTTCCCTTGCCCCTGCAGCAGCAGCTGTGGGCTCAGTGCAGCAGAACCCCCATCTCTGGATGCTGTCTCTCAGGGTAAGGGCTCCACACAGCCCTGGGGGAGGGAGGGAGGGAAGAGCAGGAGAAACCCTCCCACAACCAACCTTATTGTGCTGACTGGGGGATGGAAAACACAGATGTTGCAAAGTACACATCTGGGACCTTGTTTCCATCTTTCTGCCCCAGACTCATTTTTGCTGCTTTTCAGCTGAAGTGGCTCAGAATCAACTTCTCCCTCCCCCCATCCCTGCCTGAAGCTGCAGTTGGGGAGCAGTGTGGGTGAGCAGGCTCAGGCTGTCTGCTGCTTCCCCCACCCCTGCACTGCTCCCTGGGCAGGCTGTTCAGATTCCAGCAGAGAGCTTCCCCTGTGTCCCAGCCAGCCAGCAGCCTGAGAGCTGGAGCTGCTGCTTGTCACAGGGCCTTGGAAACTGCAGCCTGAAGCTACCAAGGGTTTGACAACAGCAGACTGTGGTGCTGTTAACCATGCAGCTCCAGATGACATCACAACCAGGGGCTTAAAGTTATTGAGGCTTTTTCCTCTGGCTGTAATTGCCAATAAATAAACCTCAGAGGGCCAGAAGGGCTGGGGAGTTGTACAATGCTGGCATTTTCCTCACCACAGCCTGGCCCTTCTCCTCTCTCTGTTCCATGGTCACAAACCCAGCCCTTCTCAGTCTTAGGTAACTAATGTAAAGATAAATACATTTAGGGAGGGGTGTTTCTCAAGGTATTCACTATAAATCTCCTGATCAAGATCTCTTTAGAAACTCCTTAATGGACAGAGCTGAATATTGTGCAGTTGGGAGTGGAACAGCAGCAATTCTTTGGGAGGGTTTTAAATGGTGCTTTTGAAAGAGCTGCTGGGGAGTTTTCTTTTTCAGACTCAGTGGTCAGAGGTTGCAGAAGTGGGGGATTCATGTGTGCTGAAAAAAAAAACCCCTAAAGTGAATCAAATGTGACTATTGGAATGTCCCTCTTTCTCCAGAGGTAAAATGTGATGGAATGAATGAAAGCACATTTCACATGAACACATTTGCTAAAACAGAACTAGCTATTTTTGCTCCAAAAAGATGGGCAGAAATGCCAGCAGTTGCTTGATCAAATTTTCCCTTTACTTTCAAAGAAACCCAAGGAATCCTCTTGCTCAGCTTCCACCAGACGTTCAAATCCCTTTGCTTTTGACTTCCCATGACTAATTCTTCTTTGAAGAACTTGCTTCTCCAGTCTCTTTACACCATTAGAACCTTAAAAGAGATCCCAATTTGGGGTATGTTTCATAGGTAAATCTGCAAGAGCCTAGGCCTAAAAATATCTCTACTTGAACATTCTTCATCCTTTCCTTCAGAAAGCAGGACAGTGGGAAAAGCAGATGATAATCCACTAAGGTATTGCATAATAAGGCAGTGGAGTGATGCTAACAGCTCTCTGCAGTGAGTTCAGCACCTCAGGCTCCATCTGCAGAGGGGAAAGTGGCCTTATTAGGGCATGCTTTCTGTGCCCTGCTCTCAGTGCTCTCTAGGATGCTGTGAGTCACAACCTGACCTGCAGGCTGCACCCTGAACAGAGCTCCCTTGACTGCCAGGGGACCAGGGTGATGAGTGCTGTTGACATCTGCACTGAGCCAGATGAGTCTGCTCTGAAAGCTGGAACAGCCCTAAGGCCCATGGGAAATCCAGTCCAGAGCTGAGCATTCTCAGCCTCTCTTTGCCAGCAAGAGTGAAATGAGGGAGATCTGCCAGCAGGAGTTGATCCTCTCAGATGAATCATGTTGGAGGGCAGGGTTTAGACCCCATTTCTTCATCTTCATCCATTCTTCTGGGATTCTGACTCCAAGAAATTACTTAAATCTTACAACTTTATCTTCAGATAGGAGCTAAATTATTTGAAGCTAGAAGTGATTCTTTCTTCCACACTTACCTTTTGTACACCTCCAAAACTCTTGCTGCTATTGCAGGTTTATAGAGTAAATCTGACTAGCTAATCAGCACCAGCTATTTTTACAAGTTATCTGGATATTTAGAAATACTTAATATGCTTTTGCAGTCTTAAATAGATCCTTAAATGTATTTAAGCATCCACCTTCCATAGCTGGTGTGATTTAGCAGCCTAAATACTGTAGATCCTGGACTCTGGCTACACTCACTGGGATGCTTGTAGTCACTACCTCTGAAAGGGATTTCTAGTGTACTAGAGGCAAGTACTTAGCTTAAAATAAGGGGTATAATTTATCTATATTTGAGTTTGCTTTCCTTATAAAGAGTTAAATAATGCTTACCTGTGGTGTTGAGGTTACCTTTATTGAATAAGGTTGATACAACAGGAAAAAAGGGTACAAAATAGTTTCTAATAGTTCATTTTCTTCTTTTCTTAGAATCAAATTATTTTTAGAATGAGTTTTAAAGGTCATCTTTAAATAAAATTTGGAATTAGTAATCTATATTTAATCTACTCAGTAGCTTGTCCTTTTCTGTGTCTGTCCAAGACCTGCATTTCTTTCTTGAAAATATTTGTCATAATGGGTTAATTTTTGTTTCCCTGGAGTCCCATTTGGGAATGTGATGTTAAAAATAATTCTTCCTATCCATTTGGAGAGAAAGGCACTATAAATATACCTGTGCACTCAGGGTTTTAGCACTTGACAGCTTTATTAAAACCAACAAGCACACACAGTGTTAGCATTGTTTCTGAGATGGCACCTACCTTGTCTGTGAAATATCAGCCAAGCCAAAGGAGGTTGGGGCTTTCCAGCTGACAAAGGTGAGAGGTTATAAAAAACATTTTTCCTGCACACTGTATTTGTGAAGAAAATGTGCTGCAAGAATAAGTGGTCAGAAAAACTGGTGTGTTTAGTTAATTTCTTGTGAGCATTCAAGGGAATTCTACTTGGTTTTCATTCCCAGCTCTCCCCAAGCTCTTGCTGCTTCTCAGAGGGTTTTGTACAGAGGGTTTTTTAGAGATTTTCTATAGCTCTCCTATCCATAGTTTAATCTTGGGAGTGAAGAGCAAGGCAATTATTACCATTCATTCACTTGGCCTCTTTCTTGACTCACTGTGGTCATCTGGAAATAAGGCCTGGAGTTTAAACTGGTCACCTAGGTCTTGCTGGAGTCAGAGAGTGAAGAATCTTTACTGCTGAGTGCAAGTGAAGAAAAGAATTCCTAGAAATCAAAACCCCCCTCAAAATGGAAATTCCACTTCAGCTTCTCCTGAGCCTAATTAGATGCTGGATGCTTTCTCCACTCCTCAGAAGCCAACTCTTACATGGTTTATTCTTCCACAGTGGCTGCCTTCCTGAAGCTGAATAGCACCCAGGCTTCATTGCTGTCCAGAATTAGTTTGGAATTAGTTTAGGTTTTAGTTTACAGCTTAGAATTAGTTTATGTTGTTGTCTTTCTATTGTCTTTCATTCTTCTAAAGAAAGAAATAATAGCAAAGATAAGATAAAGAAATAGAAATTAATATAAAAAGAAAACATCAAGTCTCCAGCTCATGAATGAGGAAAAGGAGTCATTGTGAATCTGTTTATTCTGGTAGTGAGAATAAATTACTGTGGGCATTAAAAATAATTAGAAATACCATGTCTCTTTCCCTTTAACTGGTTCCTAGTTGTTCAGCTGCATTGAGAGGAATAAAAACTAAAGAAACAAACAATTCCAAGCCTTCAGGAAGAGAGAAATTGGAGAAAAATAGCACAGAAATAAACAATTTGTTAACCTTCCCTTCAGTAAAGAGCTTTGGAAGGGGGGCAGACGGGTTGGACTTCTGCTAAATTCATTAACCTTGAGAATCCCCCCAGAAGTCAGAGGAGAGGTTACCCAGGACACTGAGCCAGGCTCACAGCTTTCCCAGGCTAAAGCTTTTCCAGCACTTGCAGCATGATGTCAAGGCAAAGTTTTTCCCAAACTTCCTGGAACAGTTACAGGCAAATCACTGGAGACAGAAAAAATATCTGGGGCCTCAGCCAGCAGCATTCCTCTCTGAACACTGCTATCTCCAGTTGCTCTTTATTTTGCCTTTAATTGGCATTATGCAATTCCAAAGATTTGCAGCCAGCCAGACTGAGAAAAATGAAATGAAGCAAGTCCAGAGCTGGAAGTGGCAGCAGCCCTTTTACCACACAGTGGACAGCATTTTCCACTGCAGCACACACTGCTTTACAACCAGAGCTCCCCTTTAGGCTGCTGAGATGCTGCACAGTCCTCAGCCTCCCAGATTACACTTGATCTGTGGCTTCTGGAATGAACGTTTTCATCCACTGGAGCAACAGAGGAAACCATAATTCCATATATTTTAGACTGAGGGTATGTTTCCTTAAAAATGTCTCCTATTTTAGCATGAAAATCTCAGCTTCTTAAAACAAACAATGCGTGGACTACATGCTCCTTCCTCTCTCTTCTGGATGGTGTCAAACCTTCCAGTGGCATCTAAAAGTGCCTCAGAGTACTGCTGCTGTGAGAGGTAGTGCAGGGAGTATGTGATCATGGCCTCTGAGTGCAGAGGGGAGGTTATAAATGGCCCAGGCAGCTCAGCCTGTCCTTGTCCTCGGCACATCCTGGCAACTGGGCTCCAGCTCCCTGAGCTTCACACAAATGGGGGAGCAAAGGGGTGGAGGGTTGGCCTTGGGGAGCAAACTCTCAGCTGCTTCCCTGCACTGGGGGTGCCTCATATTATCAGTGGAGGTTAGGAGAGTGGGAACCTCCTTCAGCTGCTGCTTCATCACTCACAGATTCACAGATGCTGGGTGTACTCAGCCACTGCTCCAGCTAGCATTCCCTTTGGGGTTGGATGGGCTGTTCCCAGCACTTCCAGCCCTGTGCAGGGGGACACTTGGCTCCAGCCTGTCCCTCCTGGGCTCTTCCCAGGAGCTCAGCTTCATTCCCATCCCTCAGCAGCCTTCAGCTCAGGGTGTGCTGGCAACACTGCCTTCCTCCTTTCTGCTGGGAAAAAGTCAAGCTTCAGGTTCTTTGCCCTTCTCTGCAGGGGCTGCTAAAACCTGAAGCCTTTTCCAGCTAGGCTGGCATCCAGCTCAGTGTGGGGCTCTTGTTGGTTGGGTTTTGTTGGGCTTTTATTTGTTTGGTTTTGTACTTTATTTCATTTTTATTATCATTTTTTGTTTTGTTTTAGTGGGTTAGCTTGGTTTTATGATCTTCTAAATGTCAGGGCTGTGTGCAGGTGCTGTAAAATATTTCCCTGCAGTGCTGGGGGCCAAGGCAGTGGCAGAAGCTGCTGCAGCAGTGACAGCAGAGACTCTGGAGAGGCAGGAGTTAATCCAGATGCAATGGCAGGTTTCCTGAAAGGCTTCTGCCCTCTGCCATGGCCAGTTGGCTCAGACCTCCCACTGAGGCAGCTCTGCACTGTGGGTTGCTTTATTCTTAATTTAGAACCCACACAACACTGGGAAGTTGGATGAAGTGCCCTTTCCCCCCCCCCCCCCATCCCTGCATAGGAGCCCGTTCAGAATTCAGCCCCTTCTTGCAAACTCCTGGGGAAAAAAACAATGCTTCCAATTCTCAGGGAGGTTTCAGGGCTTAATTAACTTCAAATAGTGTTTCTGGGCCTTAAAAAAGACATTGCAGGTAGTGCCATGAACATGCTTTTGCAGGAAAAAAAACTTAAAGGAAAATGCAAAATAAGAGGGGAAAGAAAAGGAATTCTCACACTGGAGAGGTCAGCAAGGCAAAGGTAAGGCATGGAAGAAGCCAAAGTCTGGGCAGGGAGGTGATTACTTCATTTTGTCTCCAAAAAAAAGGAGGTTTTAGCAAATCTCTCCAGTGTAAGTGGTGTGAAGTGTGTCAGGAATGCTGTTGTGTATTAATACAACACAGGGGCTAAGGAGGTGGAAATTCAGAGCTCCATGAAATATAGGGAGGCATAAGAAAGTGAAACCAAACTTCCAAATGAGGCCTTTGTGGCTCTCACCTGAGTCTAGAGATAACCTTGTTCCAGTGACAGATAAATATCTTCATTAACCAGCAGGGAACAGTCAGGGCAGCACCACACATTGCCAGGAAAGTGCTTTAAAAAAGACAAGTGAGAACTCCTTCTAGACCAGTGAGCCTGAAAATGTCAGGAATACATGATCCTGGGTTTTTTTGGTTTCTTTAGAGTTCTTATGTGTGTTTTGTTTATTTAGGGTTATTTTTTCTTTATTTTGCTTTGCTTTGGTTTTGTTTGTTTTCCACAGAGCACCTGCCAGGTGACTGCACAGTGAATGTAGGCAGCTGCTTGTGTTTAAGATGGTGACAAAAAGAATTATAAGCAGCTTCAGAGAAGATTCCTCCCACGTGCTGAGGTGCTGAAAAGCTTGCCAGGCTGCTTGTGAGTCAGCTCATCTTGTCTCTTCACTTTCCTCCTGGGTGCCACAGCCTTGCTGACAGTGGCTGTGACCCTGGCAGCAGCTGCTTCAAGCATCCCAGGGTACCACAGCCCCTGCCAGGCTGAGCTGAGCCCTCTGAGCCACTGAGTGGCACCTGGAGCAGCTTCTCCTGCCAGGACATGGGAGGAAGGGTGACTTTTGAGGGATTCACCCTATAAATGGCATCAATATTTCTTCTGGTGTCTTTAATGGGGTAAGGAGAACAGGTTTACACTTGACACTGAGCTTTAAGATGGCCTGGTGTGTCAGCTGCCAGAAAATAGAGTGAAAATACCATCATTTGCAGTTGCAGACTAAATAATACAGATCATTTTCCCATTGGAATCCCCCAGTATCTGAGGCTTAGGAGGTGAAATTAGCCAGGCTGCTTCTGGATATATTAATGGAACTTATTCCAGCTACTGAGTTTTAGAAAGGATTTTGCTTATAATACTACCATTATATTTTACATTGTCAGCAGAAATGTTCCCTGTACTTCCCTCAGGGGTTTCACTGTTGGTAGTGAATCACTCCTGGAATACCAGGTGGGAAGGGAACTCAAGGATCATCTAGTCCAAGATGTTAAGGTAAACTATATATTGCACATATATATATATATTATTTTATATATATATGTATCTCTTTACTTCTAGAACCTGCCTCTTCACAATGCCACCATCTCCTGTGCAAAGGCTAAATTCTGTTCTTTCAGTTCCTTTTGTATTGTGATCATTTAGGTTGGAAAACACCTTTAGGATCATTGAGTCCAACCATAAAAACCCCAAAACTAAAAAAAAATAGAAGGTTATCATAGTCCCTGGTCCATATCTGTCCACTTGCATTCCTTCTCTGTGTCAGGAACTGTATCAATGCCATAGCCAAGCATGAAATGTCATGTGGAGTGAATATTTAGTATTTTCTTTTGCACCTCCAAGTTTCTTTTTTAAAAGAAATTTAGCAAAACCTGCCATTAATTGAAAGGTTTCTTGTTGCTGGGGTTACCTTCTTGAGCAGCTAGCACACCAAGTGCTTTCTGCCACCAAGATGTGTGTTACACCTACACGTGTGTAAGCTGTTTGTTCTTTTTTTATTACTATTATTTTTTCCTTTAATGAATAGAAGCTCTGTTGGGCAAGTGGGAGGTCAAAAGTTCACATCTTCCTGAGGAATCATCATGAAAAATGAGTGCACACAGCCTGGTGTGACACAACACTGTGTGCAGAGCAGGGTGACAGAGTGACCTGCTGGAAATCTTCCTCCATTTGCAGAATGCTTTTTGTCATGTTAAAAAAAACACCCCAACAAAACACATGAAAAATGCAATGTGTTATTTGATATTTGTAATTGTAAATCAGCTCCTCTCTCCTGTTCTAGTTCCAGAGAGCTTGGTGTCCCCTCTGCTGGTGGTAATCCCAGGATCACTGTAGCTGCTGCTAGTCAACTGCTGTAAAGAACACAAAGAAATGGCTGTAAATAGAATTTTTCTACCATCATCCATGCAGATCAGTGAGGAGCTGACACTGATTCCACAGGGGATTGATTTACAGGCTGCAATGTCTGTTCCAGCCATGCCCCAAGACCCCAGGTGAGCTCTCTGCAGTCTGTACTATGAAAATATTAAGTTATAGAGTGTTTGCAAGGAGGAGTTGGGAGAAAGAAAATGTTGACTAAACTGCAAGCTGAGGCACAGAAAGTTTAAATGATTTTTATTAGAGTACATTACAAAAAGTATAGTGAATTTATATATATATATAGAGAGAGAAGTTCTTATAATTAATTATCTTGGTATTTTTCTATCTATTATGTCTCAGAACATAATGGGGTGTTTTTGCTGTTATCCTATTAAATAATAAGGAACTGGATCTCTAGGAGTGATTCTAATTCCAGGTGGGACTCTGCCCACATGAAAGTCACCAAGTTTTGCTCTTGTTTTCAATTCTTTTGTCATCTTGAGGCAGTGTTTGGGCTGCCATATAGAGAATTTCCTGTGTCCTTAGACTTCAGCTGCTTTCCTCCTTTCTGAATGGCAGCTGGAGTCTGGCTCCAGGGGAGGTGTCTGAAAAATAAGGGAATGAAAGAATTCCAGCCTTAGATCTGTGAAACCTGTGGATAAAAATCCTTCATGATCAAGACAATCTCCAGGCTTCTGCTCTATATTTCATACACTGGCATGCAAACATCAATTGCTGGTTTCTGGGGAGTAGAAGATCCTTTCACTAGTGCAATGTCACCCTCTGTGGAGTAATCTGTGATACACAGTGATAATGGAGTTGTACAGCACCCAAACTGTCCTCATGAGCCTCTTGGATAAACTGAAATGCAGGAATCAGCATCCCTTGGGTTGGAAAAGACCCTTTAAGATCCTGGTTATTAACCCAGTAGTGTCAGCCCCTCCACTAAAGCAGGGCCCTCAGCTCCACAGCAGGGAGAAATCTGATTTTCTGGGCTCAAAAACTCCACTAATGAACTCTCCTTGAGCCAAGGGATGGACTCAGCACCAGGGAGCCCTGACAAGAAGCTGCAAGAGGGGAGCTCAGACAAGTCAACCACTCTTTAGGTTTAGGTTTTTCTCTGCTGCTTTTCCTTAGCTTGTTTAATTCTGGCACCTTCAATGCATTTTTTCCTTTTCTCTCTCCATCCTGGAGTAGGAAATTCTCTAAGGAGAATTCAGGGTTCTTAAAATTCTGTTGTTTGGAGGGTTTTTTTTGTTACCAAGTGTGAGAAAATATTTATTGGGAGAGGCAGGGCTATTAACTGGAAAACAAGCTGCTTATTAAGACTTTGTGCAGAATGGTCAGGCTTGACATAGTGTGCTGGCTGAATCGGAAAATCTTATTTTTTTGGTGGGGAAATCCAGAATTTTGTGGCTGTTGGCATTGACAAAATGATGGAGTTCAATCTTGTGCAGTTTGTGGGATATTTATGTGATTTTTTTGGTGTATTTGGAAGGGAAATGATGGCTCTCATTATGCTCAGTGTGGATGTTGAGTAGATGTTTATTCTTGCTCTGGAATTACAATGGAGGAGAACAACCAGGAAGACTTGGCTTTGATTGGAACTGTGCTTCCATCTCCAGGTCAGAGGTGTTGGAATTTAGTCTCCAGATGAGTTTTTTAGGCCAATTTAGGTGTGTCCTGGCACCCAGTCCATTGGGCATCCCAGAGTCAGAGGAGCACCACTGAGTCTAGAACTGGTTTTAATACCATCAGCTGCCATGATTTAAATGTCAATTAATTCCTTTTAAACTTCTATTCCTTTTAAAAGCATAAAAAATGCTTTTAATTTAAATTAATCTTATTAAAATGTGCTCTTGGGATCCATTTTGGTGGTGAAATTTCATCCCAAGAGTAAAAATTTACAGCTGAATCCTAACCCCTCACAGATGGGGGTTGTCTGTGGAAACTCTGAGCTAATTATATTAATGACTAATAAAGGATGAGCAGAGTAAAAGGCCTGGCCTCTCTGCAAGCCAATTTTGGGGGGTTTTACAGCATTTCAAGGGGTTACAAGGTCTGGAGGCCAAGAGGAAAACTTGATAGCCTGCTAATGAAGGCTCATTGTGTAATGTCCTGGAAAAGCTCCTCAGTTATTCCTGCCCAGCTCTGCACAAACATAAAGGGGTCCCCAGGGAACCCATCCCAGCTCCCTCCAGGAACCATCTGAGTTGCTGTGGGATAGAAACTGAGAGGACCCTGCTTGGCATCTTAAGATGGGATCTGGATACAGGGAATGGGCTTGGCAAAGATGCAGCTCAACTTTCTGAGAATCCTTGGCTGAAGTTTTCTTCTCTTTCCAAAAAAAATTGTGTTTGTAGGAAGTTTTTTTGGTGAACTGCACCCAGCAGGTACTGTGCCTGGGTGCAGATGATGCCATCCAAGGGGATCTGGGTGGTGACCCCATCCAGCTGGGTGAGTGCAGAGCATCTGCCTGAAGCTTTTCAGTCACCAAGATGAGATTGAGGATTCTGGGACTCCAAGACCTCTACTGTGAGAGAAGATGGCTGTTAATGAGGAGAACAGCTAATTAGTAAATAGATTACAATAAATGAGTGGAAGAGATGACTAAACTCAGTTGTGGTGACCTCTGAGGTGCCTGAAGCTCTTAGGCAGCACCTCCTGTTAGAGGAGAGGAGGGTAAGTGTGCCTGCCTCTGGGACTGGAAAACCCTTTGCTGGGGATGCTCCAGTTGTGGTTGGTGTTGCAGGGCACACGGGGGTGGGGGTTGCTTTACTGGAGGGGATCCTGGTGGTGCCCTGACAGAACAGCAGGCTGCTGCAGGCTCTGCTTCATCAGGAATCTGGGGTAGGTTTGAGTCAGAATGCCAAGAGCTCTAGAGTGTGATGTTGAGAGCCCATGCAGCCAGCAAAGCCCTGGCTCATTTAGTGCCCCTGGAGAAACTCCACAAGCAGCAGCATGAGGAGCTGCTCCCTCACATCAAACTTGCTGACCCACCCTGGAGCTCTCAAGCAAACTAAAGCCAACTAAGTGATCTGCTGTGAGCCTCTCATTACTGAAATTGCCCTTATTACCCACAACAGCTCCACTTTATTACTGACAGCCCTTCCCTGGGAATGCAGAGCTCAGAAATGCAGCAGGCTTGCCAGCACTCAGTGGCAGCAGTAAACAGGCACCAGAAGAAATTCTGACTTCCAAACAGCCCAGAAGCCAAGCAAAATATTACAGATAGAAAAAAAACCCCAACAAACACACACACAAAACAAACCCCAGCCAGCAAATCCAAACAATTATAGAGCTGCAGTTCAGGTTGTTTGCACTTGGCATCAAACTGCTTCCCCAGCCCTATCAGGGGATCAGGCAGCCCTAGGAACAGCAAAAAAATATCCTAATGCCTCTACAAAATGCTCCCACTGCAGCCTGTCACCATCTTAGCAAGGAAAATAACACTATGTCTAGAAAACAAAAAGTCTTCCTGATTTTCTTGAGTGCAGAGGCAAGGAAGCTGGGATTTCAGTTTTAATCCTCATAATATGGAGGTGATGTTGAGGTTGTGAGTGTGTTTTAGGTGGAGAAAGGGGCAACAGGAGTCTCTGCTGTTCTTATAATGATTCTAACTGTCAAAAAAAAATATTTTTAGGGTGGAATTAGCAGAAGAGGAATATCCAGTGGATGGAATGTAAGGTAAGGAATAATTTGGATTAATTCTAGATTAATTCCATTCAAATTCCATTCCTGGAATCTGAAGCCTTGGTGAACAAGATTCTGGTTTTCATGATACTGGATTCCCTAAATGAGCTGAGGAATTCTTGTTTTTAATTAGGCTGGAAGAGAATGGGAAGAACATGGTCTACTCCAGCCAGCTGTGCCATGAACAGCAGCCACTGGTGACTCTGAGGAGCCCATTACTGGGCAGCAAGACCTCTCAGTTCCCAGTTATCTCCCAAGATGGTCAAATCCCATTTTCAGATGTGACTCTGCTCATCATCCTTTTGGACTGAAATTTTCCATACTCCCTGACTGCCTCAGGCTCCATCCTTTAGGAAAAACCTCAATAAAACCCATTTAGCTAAAGAAATTTCCTCCTGCTTGGCTGAGCTTGGACTCTTTCCAACTACTAGAAATCAACCAGCAAGAAGATTCCTGCAGTAATACTGGTCCTTACTTGGTGAAGGTAAATAAAACCCTGCTGGCTGCCCTGGGCAGAGGTGATTTGGGCATCACTTCTCCTCTCCCATGGGGATCCACAGGTCTCTGGAGCAGCCAGACTGGTGCCATCCCTTCTGGGGAACTGGGGGAATGGAATGCTGGATTCTTTTGGCTCTGCTTTCCCACTGAAGTAACAGGCAGTGATCTAGAGAGAGTCTTGTGTTCTGTTTGGGGATCAAAACTGCTTGATTTCAGTTTGACGGGCTGGGGGAGAGCTTTGATGTGTTCTAGAGATATTTGGAAGAGAAATACGTATTAAAAAAGTTAGATTTTTATTTCTGTATTAATTGATCTCTGCATCCCAATCAGAGAGGGTATCAGGCAGCAAACAGGGCTTTGTGCTGGTTTATCTTGCACCTGATAAAGTTGAAATCTCTGACTTTCCCTTGCTAGAAGAAAGTGAGAAGCTTCCCTCCCAGTAAAATGGGTCTCCTTTCATCTGCATCCTCCACAACCTGTCCCAGCTGCTGTGATGGTGACACCACTTCACCCAGTTGTGAAACCTCATTAACCTCTTGCTTGAAGTTTGTGAAATGAGATTTGTTAGACACTCTGCTCTCTAAATATTTCTTTCCTCTTCAGCTAAAAGCAGGAGAAAACAAAAGCCCAAGTCAGAAGCCCTGGGAAGTATCCCCCCCTGTGCTGCTTGGCTTCCAGGGNGATCCATGGGACCTGACCTTGTGTGTTGGAAAGTCAGCTGGATCCTGGGCTGCAGCAGAAGTGTGGCAGGAGGGGGAGAGGTGATTTGATCCCTCTGTTCTGCTCTCAGGGGAGTGCAGCTGGAGCTGTGTGCCCAGACCCCAGCAGAAGGAGGTCAGGGATCCACTGGAGTGAGGCCAGAGGAGGCCATGAAGATGATGATGATGGCACTCCTCTGCTTCCAAGGCCCCTGGTAATGGTGTTTTATTGCTTCAGTGTAGGCAACTCCTCTGGAGTGTGCTGTGGCAGCCCAGGGGGGCTGAGCTGAGCTGCCAAAGAAGAAAAAGAAGAGTTCCCTGTGCTGTGAAATCAGAGGTTCATCACACAAGGCACCACCAAATAAAGGGGATTTTTGCTCTGTCTCTGCAATCATTTGAGAAATAAAGTTGTTTTTTATTCTGTGTCTGCACTCATCATTGTAGCCTCAACTCTTGGCTGCTCCTTGGCTCCAGCTGGGGGGTGTGTGCACTGTGGAGCCCTCTGCCCTGCCACAAACAAGGGGGACTGTGGAGCTCCGGCAGCAGAGATGCTCTGCACCTCCAGCTTCCTGCTCCACCTGCACACGGGGCACTGGGGCATCTGTTACTACACTGACACTCCTCTGGCATGCAGCACAGCAGTGCTGAGGAGTAGGGCACACCTAGAGAGTGAGTGTGAGAGAGGAAGAGAGAGTGTGAGTGAGAGTATGAGTGTGTGAGAGTGTGAGTGTGACTGTGAGAGAGAGGGTGTGAAAGTGTGAATGTGAGAGTGAGACTGTGAGAGAGTGAGAGTGTTTGTGAGAGTATGTGAAAGTATGAGAATGTGAGTGAGAGGGTGAGAGTGAGAATATGAGGGAGAGTGTGTGAGTGAGACAGTGTGAGAGTATGTCAGTGAGTGTGAGTAGGAGTGAGAGCGTGAGTGTTATAGAGAGTGTGAGACAGAGTGAGTATGAGTGTGAGGGTATGAGTGAGTTTTGTAGAGAGTATGAGTGAGAGCGTGAGTGTTGTAGAGAGTGAGTGTGAGAATGACAGTGTGAGAAAGAGTTTGAGTGTGAGTATGAGAGAGAATGCGTGAGAGTGAGACAGTGAGAGTATGAGTGTGAGAGTGAGAATATGAGTGTGAGAGTGAGAATATGAGTGTGAGAGTGAGAATATGAGTGTGAGAGTGAGAATATGAGTGTGAGAGTGAGAATATGAGTGTGAGAGTGAGAATATGAGTGTGAGAGTGAGAATATGAGTGTGAGAGTGAGAATATGAGTGTGAGAGTGAGAATATGAGTGTGAGAGTGAGAATATGAGTGTGAGAGTGAGAATATGAGTGTGAGAGTGAGAATATGAGTGTGAGAGTGAGAATATGAGTGTGAGAGTGAGAATATGAGTGTGAGAGTGAGAATATGAGTGTGAGAGTGAGAATATGAGTGTGAGAGTGAGAATATGAGTGTGAGAGTGAGAATATGAGTGTGAGAGTGAGAATATGAGTGTGAGAGTGAGAATATGAGTGTGAGAGTGAGAATATGAGTGTGAGAGTGAGAATATGAGTGTGAGAGTGAGAATATGAGTGTGAGAGTGAGAATATGAGTGTGAGAGTGAGAATATGAGTGTGAGAGTGAGAATATGAGTGTGAGAGTGAGAATATGAGTGTGAGAGTGAGAATATGAGTGTGAGAGTGAGAATATGAGTGTGAGAGTGAGAATATGAGTGTGAGAGTGAGAATATGAGTGTGAGAGTGAGAATATGAGTGTGAGAGTGAGAATATGAGTGTGAGAGTGAGAATATGAGTGTGAGAGTGAGAATATGAGTGTGAGAGTGAGAATATGAGTGTGAGAGTGAGAATATGAGTGTGAGAGTGAGAATATGAGTGTGAGAGTGAGAATATGAGTGTGAGAGTGAGAATATGAGTGTGAGAGTGAGAATATGAGTGTGAGAGTGAGAATATGAGTGTGAGAGTGAGAATATGAGTGTGAGAGTGAGAATATGAGTGTGAGAGTGAGAATATGAGTGTGAGAGTGAGAATATGAGTGTGAGAGTGAGAATATGAGTGTGAGAGTGAGAATATGAGTGTGAGAGTGAGAATATGAGTGTGAGAGTGAGAATATGAGTGTGAGAGTGAGAATATGAGTGTGAGAGTGAGAATATGAGTGTGAGAGTGAGAATATGAGTGTGAGAGTGAGAATATGAGTGTGAGAGTGAGAATATGAGTGTGAGAGTGAGAATATGAGTGTGAGAGTGAGAATATGAGTGTGAGAGTGAGAATATGAGTGTGAGAGTGAGAATATGAGTGTGAGAGTGAGAATATGAGTGTGAGAGTGAGAATATGAGTGTGAGAGTGAGAATATGAGTGTGAGAGTGAGAATATGAGTGTGAGAGTGAGAATATGAGTGTGAGAGTGAGAATATGAGTGTGAGAGTGAGAATATGAGTGTGAGAGTGAGAATATGAGTGTGAGAGTGAGAATATGAGTGTGAGAGTGAGAATATGAGTGTGAGAGTGAGAATATGAGTGTGAGAGTGAGAATATGAGTGTGAGAGTGAGAATATGAGTGTGAGAGTGAGAATATGAGTGTGAGAGTGAGAATATGAGTGTGAGAGTGAGAATATGAGTGTGAGAGTGAGAATATGAGTGTGAGAGTGAGAATATGAGTGTGAGAGTGAGAATATGAGTGTGAGAGTGAGAATATGAGTGTGAGAGTGAGAATATGAGTGTGAGAGTGAGAATATGAGTGTGAGAGTGAGAATATGAGTGTGAGAGTGTGAGTATGAGAGAGAATGCGTGAGAGTGAGACAGTGAGAGTATGAGTGTGAGAATATGAGACAGCGTATGAGAAAGCGTGAGAATACGAGAGGGTGAGTGAGAGTGAGTGTGAGTGGGAGAATATGAGAGTGTGAGAGTATGAGTGAATATGAGTGAGTGAGACTGAGCGTGAGAGTGAGCGTGAGCATGAGTGTGAGTGAGAGTGTATGAGTGAGTGTTGTGGAGTGGGAGTATGAGAGTGAGACTCAGTGTGAGTGAGAATATGAGTGTGAGAGTGTGAGTATGAGAATATGAGAGAGTGTTGTAGAGAGTTTGAGAGTGAGTGTGAGTGAGAATATGAGTGAGAGTATGAGAGTGTGTTGGAGAGTGAGGAGAGTGAGAGTGTGAGAGTATGAGTGTGAGTGAGAGTATGAGAGAGACAGAGTGTGAGTGAGAGTATGAGTGAGACAGTGAGTGTGAGTATGAGAGTGTTGGAGAGTATGAGTGAGACAGTGAGAGTATGAGTGTGAGTGTGAGTGTGAGTGAGAGTATGAGTGTGAGAGCATGAGTATGAATGTGAGAGCATGAGTATGTGTTGTAGAGTGTATGAGTGAGAGTATGAGACTGTGAGTGAGAGTGTGAGTGTTGTAGAGTGTGAGAGTATGAGTGAGACAGTGAGAGTATGAGTGTGAGTGTGAGTGAGAGTATGAGTGCTGTAGAGAGTGAGAGCATGAGTGTGAGTGAGAGTATAAGAGTG
>VYZU01024697.1:70341-108861 GCA_013401355.1 Ceyx cyanopectus | reverse complement strand
AAAGGTACAACCCCCCTATATTTACTGCTACTGAAAAGTACTTTCAATCCATACAAAAGTTATGTGACAGATATGACTCAAAAACTGGAATATGAACCATAAATCCCATAGAGTTGTGTGCCAGGTACTGAGGTTTGTTTTATGTCAGCAGACAGAGTGTGTCCCATGGCAAGCTGAGTATCAAACTTAGAAATTGCTTTTTCCCTTATGAATTCTGAAAGCTACTGGAAAAAAAGTTTGCATCTTAGCTTTTTTGTTGAATCCTTAACTATCTTCAGGAGTTACATATAAAACTATAGAAACATCTATCAGACATTTGAAAGGAGGCCAGATCTGAGTAAGAACAACATAATCATCTGCTGACAAGTCAGACCCCAAACCAGAGGGTGTCACATCACCTATCAGTGGCATTCACCTGCTAATACAGGAAATAATCCCTAGCCACGCTGTGCCACCCATCTTGCTCCACAGCTCACAGCTGCAGTTTAACAATAACCTGTCCTTGGAAATGTAGCTGGGTGACACAGGAGCACCCTGCACCTCCCCTGCTGAATAAAGGTGCAGGCCACAAGGCTTCTAGGGAGAACTGAAGGCATCAAGAGGCTCACAGGTGTTTGCAGAGTCCTTTTCCCACAGTTACCTCTTGCTATCAGGAACAATACTATGCTCACATCATACTCAAACCTCACTTGAACAACATAGTTCCTGCTAACTAACTTCAATAAAGCAAAGAGAAGCACAAACATTTTTCTGTCTCATTTTCCACACTCTTCCCGCAGTACCTTCTATGCTGACACTGCCTGCTTGCCTTCCAGTCACTGGGAAACCAACAGGACATGTGCCAATCACAGTGACAGCTTTGGTTTAGGAAAAAAAAATATTCTTTTCAGTTACACATTTATTATTACTTCAGGCAGTGCTCTGAATGAGCCCACCTGTTCCTTTGCTTCCCAATTCACACTGTTAGCATGTCTCAGCACACCTTTTGGTTAGCAGCAATGCAGCAAACCCACATTTCTCTTGTCTTCAGTAACAGAGCACCATTATTTCCCTTTTTTAAGGATTTTAAAGTAAATGCTCTGCCAGCTTCCTGACAGAGTTGATGCTTCCTGACAGTGTTTTGTTCAACTCTAAACATCAGCACTACGAAACAACATTAACATGCCTCTTGTTCCAGAGAAGTTATTTAACTGTGCGCAGACAACTAGTACATTGCAGCCAGGAATAGCAAATGCACAGGTCCACGGCAGGAGTAATCACACTCTCCTCAGAACCAGGCTTACGCCAGTTACTCAAAAACATGAGCCATGCTACCACCAGCTTCCCTCTTATGGTGTTGGTTTGTTTGATGTATGTGTCCTTTATTTGCATTTCCAGATTCTCCTTGTACAGGAGGCACAGCCTGCCCTTGATGGTGAGGAGTCCTGCTGCACACTGCAGTGCAGAGCAGCTGGGCAATAGCTCTAGGAGACTCTTGTACCCTTTCAGTGTTCCTGTAAAGCAGCTCTTCTCATCAGGAAGCATGAGCTACTCCTGGAGACCAGGCACAAGCTGATTATTCCACTGCGAATAAAAAGCTGAGCACAACAATTGCAGCTTCTGCCTGCCAATCCACCACTGATGGATTGTGAAGATGATTTACAGATCATGCGTATGACATAACTAAGGACTAAAGCCTCACCATGAACCATATAGAGAAGGTGATCCCAAAGAAAGTTCTGGACACCTTAAAAATTTGTCTTTATAATATAAAGAAATATACATATATTTGTGGATTTACCGAAGAGGCTTTTCAACTTCATGAGAAAATACATTCCATCTTGGGACAAGAGTCAATTAAGACTCTGAGAAATCTCATTTTACTAAAAGGGTCTTAAGGGAGAGGTCTCCCTTGACAGTACACTGAAAACATCCAGTTCAGAAATCCTCACTTTCTGGACAGGGCTATGGCAGCTGAAGTCACACAAGCACCCAGTAGGTATCACATTCATACAGCAGTTTTTCCTGTTTTCCTAGATCTACTCTGGCTCCTATAGCACAGTAGAATATATTCCAAAGAAACGGAATTATTTAAACCAGTTACTGTCCTTCAGGGTCATTACAAGAGCATAGCAATTAGGCCTATAAAATATAAATTATCTTCTCTAAGGCACACAGCCTGACCTTGCTATAATGATATTCCATGGGACTGAGAAAAATTGATATATAGGAGGACATTCTGTGAAACAGAGATTTCATAGCATGTTATACCAGAATAAAGTAGTACCCCATTGGACTCAAAACACATTATATCTAGTATTTTTACAAGTCTCACTTCCTATTGAAAGAATACCGATTAAGCATTGACAAGAAAACTCAATGAAGAAATAAAATGTATGGTTTGAGATAACATACAGCAGAGAAATATAAATGCAAACTCCTCAGATATGCTTAGGTGTTTGTTCTACTAAGTCTTCTTAAACAAGAAAAAAAGTTCACATTGCTAGGACTGTTTCAGAGGGTAGACCATTAGCAGGTCTTGTCACAGAAGATCCAAGTCAAACAGTGTTATTGCCTGGCTTACACAGTGCCACCTGTTTGGAGGAATTCTGAAGGTGAATCTCTGCTTAGTCTTGTACAGAAGTAGCTTAAACTATTTTAAAGCCTTCTTTTAATGGGAGCATGGAATGAGATGTATCTTGTATCCTAGATTTTGGGAGTTCCCAGAACACAGGGACAGTTTTGTGGGGGTTATTCAGGTAATGCCTGGATGTTCCTTTGAGAGACATGTTCACTGGCTTTCAGAACAGACAAGGATAACTCTGCTGAAAGGGCTTATGGCTGTTCAGCACAATGTGAACACACAAAAAAATCCCACTGCCTCTGAAGAAAAATGCCCTGCAGAAAAGCAGTGGAAAGATCATGTGTGTAACATGCAGCATTTAAAAAAAAGGTTTTCAAAACAGCCTTTGTGATGTTGGTTACTCTTTCCCCCCCCCCCTCTCTGAAGAAGCACAGATTTTTCAAACAATGTAGCACTCCAGGCTTTAAGCACCATTTACAGCTGCTGTGTGCAGAGGGGGAAAGCCACCTCCACTTTGAAGTTTAACTGCGCACTTACATTTAACATTAGTCAGACTTACTAAACTCTGTGACGTGGTTAATTACAATGGAACCAAATTTCTTGTACAAAGAGTTCATCTACTTCAAGCTCTGTGGTTTTTCAATGTTCCATCAGACATGTACATCTGTTGAGTGGGGAAGTCACCTTGAAGAACTAAGCAGGCTGAGGCGAGAGGGAATGAAGAGATGCAATTAGCAATGATGAACTGGTCTTATTACCATAGAATACTGAAGTTCAAGACTTGATCTGTTCTATAAGTGAAGAATCAATCTGATTAATTTTGCCAATATCCATTCTTCGGAAACAGTTTTTCATCGCTGCTCAAGACAAAGCCCTGACCTGACAAGTGAGAGCATTAACCAGAGCAGCTGAGGACAGCCAACGCTATCAGAGACCCACTGGCCCTTTAGACTCATCTCCTGACTCCAGAAATCTTTGAGTGAGAATCCTTTTGCTCATGACAACAGCCTGTTTTACAGAGACTTTGTGCAAACTCTGCTAAAAGCTCTACCATTGCTAGAGTAGTTCAAGACTAAGAATGGGGGAGAGCAGTTCCCCATCTTTCTGCTAGTCAAAAAAATAGTTTTCCAATCAAGAATGATTCTGAAGGAACCATACAACATACAGATATAGCAAAACAGCCGATTACAAGTTTTTATCAAAAATTACAAGCTCAAGGTGTGAACATTTCAACCTTTCAGAACAAATAAATAGCTAAAATGTTCTGAGTGACTTTGCTCAGGAGGTGGACATCACTATGTGCTCCATCTGACCTTACTAATAATCATTCAAGCTTCAAATTTGCTCCTAAAGTCTCTGTTGTAAGCAATTATTTGCCTCTCTGCAAAAATGTTAATTTCATGCTCTGTAAACACATCTCCTTGTGAAAGTCCAGCCTACCCATAAAGATTGCTTTTGACAGCCTGGTGACCATCTCCTGCAGCAAGTGCCTGAAGCATCTTTAGGTACATAGAAACATCTGTTCTCTCCATAAAGGGGAGGACAGACAGGGATGACATGTTTACAGGTGAGCCACATATGACCTCTGCAAAAGGGAACTGGTGAGTTTTGGCACTTAACAGAGTAACTTGACACTAAAAATTAAGAGAACAGCAACTGCTTTCAAGTAGCTGTGATTAGTTGTAGCTTTGGATCAACTAATCTGGTGTGGAAAACAATCTCTGTAGTGATGCTTTTAGGGAAAGGATGCATGCAAAATAAAGGCTGTCGCAAGAAAGATGGCCTTTTTAAGTAAAAGTAGAAGTGCAAGAGAAAGGCTTCAGGAAAAAAAGCACTACTGCATTTTACCCAAAGCAGTAGTCATAAATAGGCAGATTATTTGGTCCAAGGCAAAGTCAGCCACACCTAAACGTGTAAGCATTCTCATCCCAGGAGATCATGGAACAAGATATTACTTGTCAAGTTTGGTATTTTTTTACCTAAGAATGTTACCCTGAATCCCAAACTAAATCCATTCAATACATACAGTTCTAGTTTTGGATGTCAGCACATGCAAGAGAGCGGGGAGACAAGCTACTTTTTTTTTTTTAAAAAAAAAAGCTGTATTTTAAGGCAATATAAAAAAGCAACTGTCTTCTGAAAAGGCCAGTAAAATGCTATATGTAAAAGTTACCACCTTTGCTAGAAAGGCAAGAGAATCATAAATATGCCAGGCACTTAATGCTAGGAAACAACTCAACTTTGAATAATTTTATGCTATTAAGAGATGCATACTGAATACAGACTCAGATCACTTAATAATTCATATCTAACAAACTATTAAGTCAGCCTTATTATTGTGCTAACAAGTTGCCAACCCAAGTGGTCTTTCAGAGGCATCTAAATTCACTCCAGCATGTACACAAAGCAATTAAATACTTCCTCCCCTCCTCAGGCTTTTGCTTTTCTCCAGTACGGCTTCACAGTGCCTTCAACTAGACCAATTTTCTCAAGGCTTATGTTATAAAATACTCTCGTGGCCACACATTAAGTGAACTAGTCTTTTTTACTTTTAAGAACATCTCTTGAAACTTGAAGTAACAAGTAAAAAGACTTCAAGATTTAAGTGTTCATAAGATGCTCCCAGATTAGGAAATATTTATGTATTTCCATAAATCTACCACTGTGCAAAGAGGCAAGACAAGTCCCTCAACACAAAAAGCACAAGCGAGAGCAGTTGGCTATTATGAATTATAAAAGTAAAAAGCTCAGATAAATGCCAAGGTTTCAGTAATCCCATTTAGGACAGCTACTCAGAAGTAGCCCACATAGGACTGGATTTTCACAAATTACATTAGGAGGAAGAAGGACCATAACACTCACTGCAATGATGAGATGTCAGTCTTGCCAGAAGTAAAAAATAAGATTCTTAATACATGCAATTTAGTGGAATTACTTTCCATTTTGCATAACAAACCAAAATCAAGGCTGCTACGTACCTTCAAGTAAAACTAATCTTAGATTGATAAATCCTGACACTTTCATCCATGTCTGAAGTAAATATTTGAAAAGTTTTTTGAACAGGTGAGACCATCTATCTTCTACCTCTACACAGCTCAGCAAAACCCGTTTGTTGAATCCCACTGATATTCTGTAACTTCTCTGAGAGAAAAGCTCAGTCAAAAGGCTTTTTTTCTTGTTTCAAATCCAGCCTGTCTCATCTATATAGTTCACTGCAGGTCCCTATCCAGAGCTGTACCAGTACAATGGAGGGAAAAGTGGGCTGCAAAACAGGGGGGGGGCCAAGATCATCAAATCACCTTGACTACCAAGACAAGACATGTCAACACTCTCCTTAACACACACAGTTTGGTTACCAGATCATTATTCATCAGGCAGAAGAGCATATTCAGGCAATTAATTTACAATTCTTCCTGCTCTCTCTACCACTCACAAACTGAAATTCACACTTTCATACTCCCTCATACAGAAACATGGATCAATTTCCACTTTCCCCCCACTTTCAGGCTTATTGAACCAAGGAGGTTAAAGCACTAAAGCAGAACGCAGCTTCTGTAAAAAACAGAAGGGAAACCTCAGTGTCAGCCTTAAAGCAACTGAGAAATCCTTATTAGTAGGTGGAAAATTCAACTTCTTTTTGGCTGCTTAGTATGCCTATTTTTAACATCTTGAAATAGTTGAATTTAATTGGTCGCTGTATTTTAAACCACCTTCTCTATATAAAACTTTAAACAGGTACTTGCTTTACTTTTCAGAACTGCATCAAGTCCATGCTAACATTTTAATCTCAGTGACAGCCAAAAAAGATCCCAATTAAACAATGACTCCACAGCAACACTGTTCTTTTTAAGTCATCTTCTTTGCAAGCTTCAGAACTATCATTGCATGGAAAAAAACCCCAAAACCCCAGTGCTCATGTAGCCTTCATCACTTAATCCTCCCTCCTCAGTAAGAACTATTATGACTGGAACAATTTATGTTGCAACTCTTACTACATAAGCTAAGCATTTCATCCAAGAAGGAAAAGTATGAAGAAACCATAGTACATAGTGGTGATGCAGGAAAATACAACACTTCAACCTCCAAAATTCCTTTAAATGCATTTTCAAGAAGCAGCAGCAGTTGTTTTGGACAGACAAGCTCTTCCACTTAGACCATAGGGATGAGGAACCACCTCAAATTCCTTCAGGCAAAGTAGAAGCCAACTTTCTACTAGTTTCCATTAAAGGTAGAATCATTTTCTTTTATTTACAAGACCCAAACTAAAGTTCATAGCTACTATAGATTTCAAAGTGTTCAGATCAATCTTCCCAGTGCTGCATAAAAATACCTCATGGTTTTGATTGATGTTTCAGAAAAATCAACGGAGGCTTATCTTTTAATCAGAAATGGAAGGAAGGACTTTGTGCTCTGTACACAGTATAGAGAAGGGACCTCTGAGTGTAACTACATTAAGATACCTACAGCTGAAGGGCACAGGCAGTCTTTGAGGGGTGTTTTTTTCTGATGAAGTCATGGCAAGAAACCAGAGCAAGCTCTAGAGATAGTGGAAACATCCTGGGTGACTGAGGAAAAAGCTTCTTTGTGGCTCAGGTGAGCAACCACTAGGAAAAGATTAACAGTATGCACAGTAGCCTTAAATGCAGACTTTCTTAATTTTTAAGACAAAAAACATGTCCAATTAAACACACAAAACCAGTAGCTCTACAGCAACTTAACAGAATTCTCTCCCACCATACATTTTCCAGAATCACTACTCAACTGGCAAGTATCAAAACCAAACCTTTGGCCAAAAGTTTGATCGGTTACAGCACATTGATACAAATAATGTTATGTTCCTATACAAACAGAATCAAACATGAAAACTTCTCCTCTTTGCCAAGCATCAGTGAGAGCCTTTGTTCAGCTGCACAAGAATTCAGTATAACCAGTTCATACTTAAAAATGAGTGTGCAGCAGCGACTGTTCACCATCTCAGAGCACGGAGAGATTTGCAAGGGGGATTATATCTAAGCAGTTTTAAACACTAATGTGAAGCAGCAAAATCCAAATCATTAGACTTGCATTTGCTTGATTCTGCTTCCCACTGCAGGGCAGTGTGCCATGGCCCTTCAAGCAAGGCACGCAGGTCCCTGCTCAAGCAGTTACCCACCGATGCTTCCCATCTCTAATCTTCTCTTGGAATTGCTCCCCAGTGCCAGGCAGACTCTAGGGATTTCAATAAGCACAAGCTGGCTTATATTTAAACTGGTGTAAAGCTAGAGGAAGGCTCTATAAGGGTGGGCAAGGAGATTCCCTTTGGTTGTCAAATTAGACGCATCGTTCACCTTTTCTATACATGACGGTTCATACCTTGTTCTGAAATACCTTTTTACCAAAAAAGTTCCTGCATAAAAAGCTACTGATAATACTTAAACAGTCCCCACTTCCCTCTAAAATGCCCTATAAAGATTTTTGTCAAAACCCCCAACCATTTCAGACAATTAGTACCACTATTACTTGGTGGACTGCTAAGATACAAACAAGCCTTATCAGGTGTATTGACCTAATTCCGAGCATTCAGCCTGTCCTCCCGGGATGTCTCCTTTCCTGCCTCCTCCTCTCCTCCTGCGGCGATCACACGGAGAGCTCAGAGTGCTGCGTACCCAGACACATTTTAATGAGGAGTCTACAGCAAAGCACAGCTATTTTCCCAACCCTTTCTCAGGCTATAGAAAGAGGAACGAACAGTTTATGTAGCAATGAATCAAGTTGTCCTTGACTTCCAAAATTCAGACATCTGATGCAATTCCCACATCAATAATTAATTTAGTCCCTCTCCACCCCAAAGCCAAACATTAATTTTCTACCCCTTATATATACATATATGAAAATGCCCTTCTGGGAGAGTGTTCAATACAAATCTATACAGCAAAGACGAAAATATTTTTAACTAAAGTTTTTTAGTCTTGAAAAGAGTAATTTCAATATAAATATCAATAGTAGAGGGCTGTGTCTTTGCCACCATTGCACAAAACATGTTTCCATATGTTCAAATACATCCTTCGATTATTTTTGCCTTAATGTTGAAAAGTTGCATATCTGTTACAAGCTTCACTTCAGCATTTAAATATATGTTGAATGCCTTTTCAAGCAAGTGTACACCTTCCAGTATCAGCATTACAGGGCCAGTAAATAACGTATCATGCAAGACTATCCATGGCTGCATTTGTCCCTGTCTCCGTGTCCCAACTGACATCTGTGCCTGTCTCACAGAAGAATGTTTCCAGGTAGCAAATCCACCGACAAGGGCTGAAAATAAACTGTCTTGATTCAGACACTGAACATTTAATTCCTAAAACTTTATTTTCAACATTTCCTCAGAATACACTGCATGCAATATTTAGAGCTGCTGGCTTCCAGGAGACATTTGTCAAAGCCCATTTAGAAGTAATAATGTCTAAAACATCTGCAGCTGGTTCTAATGCATCAGGAAAATAAAGTTGTCTGGCCTCAGCACTGTGCCAGTGTTTGAGAGAGGGAAAAAAAAAATCAAAACCATATGCCTGCTTTCAGTTTAGTCTCAAGTGATCTATATTTTACAAGGTAACTTAACCATTAATTTCCAAGCTCCTATGAACAAAATTCTACTAATTGGACTTCTTGGGCTCTTTAAAAATGGTTTAAAAAACCCCAAAACTTAAAATTCCCATAATCCAGCTGGTTTTAATTGTACAAGTCGCCATAAAGATTTTTGGATGCTTAAGAGGCATAAACTCCAGAAGTTAGCAAGTGCCATGCCCAGAGCACCTCCCTTCACTTCTCCCCCAGAAATAAGCTACATATAATTTTTTTATCCAGGTTAGACATTATAGGTGCACAAAATGACATCCCTTCCCAAGTAATTTTCATTGTGGCTTTTAAATTTAAACTCTCGAATAAATAGTGTCTTACTGCTTCAAATTAAGTGAATAAGAACAGAGATTTTAATTCAGTCAGAAACCCAATTTTGACCCAGGTCTTCCATTCCCTCTGAATGAAACAAGGTGATAATGTTTTCCCGCTCTGAGGGTTTCTGAGCTATATAAGTACAAGATATAAGGTACACAAAGCCTAAGGAAAAGCAGAGCAACCTGCATCACAGGTATAGGCGAGTCTTCCAGGGCCGTAGACTCACTCCCAGCAATACAACAGGAGCAAAGTTTCGCCACTGTATACAACCTGGCTGCTGCTGAGTACTCTGGGAAAGCCTCTCCCATCCTGTAGGGAGTGTTCCAACACACAGCTTCAAATGCAACGTTCTTTGCCTAACTTTGTGTTTGCTCATGCCAAACTGCTGTATTAAAAAAGCCTTCCATGGCTTAGAAACAACTGAAGTGAAACCTTCTGGGTATTTCAGCTGGTCCTATGGCCCAAGCAGGCATTCCTCTATGGAAAGGCTGAAGCCAACTGAAACCTGGCAGGTGAGCATGGCCAGCTGAAAACAAATATTGAATATTCAGCTCAACTTTGTGGTCTGGGAGCAAAGAGCCCCATGCCCCTAAGGACAGTCCACTGTCCAGATCCAGGGCACTACTCACAAAGGAAATCTGCAAAAGGCTTTCAAGAACAGAGGAGCAAGGCTTGTGCTAGAAAACTGACCTCTCTGGGCAAGACATTTTGCAAAGAAATTACCTAATACAATGATAGAAGAGGCTGAACACAACATATTTTGGGTTCATATCTCCTGGGAAACTTAAGGGAGATAAACTGCCCTGTCATAGCTTCTCGTCTTAGGAAATAGATGTTTTTCTCAGCCCATAGATTAATGCACTCACTTATTGCTGTCACTAGTCTCTGATCTCAGCACAAAGTTCTTACGAAGTGCCTCCCATCCTTCTTTCTGAACACAAAAGACACTTCAAAATTCTTCAGCTTGTAAGTGCTCAAGAGCTGTGTAATTTCCCAGTAATGCTTTTACCGACTGACCACTTAGCAAGCTTTCCTGTAACTTAACAGTAATACCACAGCAAATTGGGAGACCCTTATCCATTCCCACTGCAGAACTTTTAATAAGGATAATTACATGGCTTTTGATACATCAGAAGATTACAAAGCAAACAGAAAACAACTGACAGTGTAGAAAAATTTGTGATGATGTACATTACAATAGTGCTCTCTACAAGCACAGATTTGTTTTTGGGCTGAGTTAAGTCTCACATTCTTCTTGCAATTTCCAGTCACAATCTGAAGATCACCTTGATAAGCAGCTTCATAGCTGCTCATGGTCCCAGCAAAATCATCATAAACTAACAAGGTTCCTTTTTTTTTTTTAAACAGCTTTTGTAACTTTATGGAACTGAGCAGCAAAATGTCAAAGGCCAACTGCAAGCTCAGAAAGACCCATCTGCACTGACTTCATCCTCAAACCAGCAGCCAAGCTTTCATAATGTTGGTTAACAAGGAGATTGAATATCAATCTTCTGCAGACATTAACTGCTGTCAGCAGGAAAAGATGACAACTCTGAAGAAACTAGCTCCTCCAAACTACCTGTAAAATGCAAAGAAGATCATAATCTATGCAGAACATGGATTTGGAAAGCAAACCCAGAGCTCTTACTATCACAGCTTTTAAGCCAAGAACTCTGCTTTACTGTTACAGAAATTCCCTTCCCTCCATAAACAGTTTTTTCAGTTAGATACACAGGATAGAGCTAGTTGCAGTGTGCCTTTAAAAAAAAATAACTTAAAAACTCTAGTTAAAATTCCAGAACACCAGTACTGCAACCACATTGGTACACACACCTACAAAAGTCACACCATGGTTTGGGTTTGAGGTTCTATACAATTCTATGTCAGAGAACCATCTCTTCCCCCAGACCTTGATAATGACAAACCCAGGACAGTACAACTGGTCTTTAAAGAAAGGCACAGCTCTTAAGCACTCAATATCTCCATATCACCCAAGCAGCATATTAATACTTGCAGGACCACAGCAGTGTGAGCTGCCAACAACCCCACACAATGCCATTTTTCTGAGAGGCACAAAACCCATCATGTACAACCACTCGGCATTTTAGAAGCAGTCACAGGTTCTGCACAACAAAACAGAAGCATTTTAGCTGCCTGTTAGTCTATTGTCTTATGCATCACTACCTAGTCTGACATACCCAGATATTTTGGAAATGACCTCCCAGGAACACTAGACTTTTTTTTTTTCATTACTACTAAAGGACTACAACTGCATAATTGCAAAGTCCCAAAGAGTGACTCAATAGCAGTTTTAGTTCACAGAAAGGCAAACTGCTGCAAGAGAAAATTAAAAAAAACAAACATTTATTTGAACTTATCTGTAACCCACAAGCAGCACAGTATTACTTTGTAACCCGTAACAGGCAGTAAATCAACTTTGAAAGGAATGTACAGTCTGCTTTCAAAGACTTCTAGAAAATGCCTGGAACATTTTAATAACTTAATTCTGACTTAAAGAAATCTTTAATTAAGACAGCATTTAGAAAGTATTTTCAGAACAATCTGGAATCCTGTGGAATGTGATAAGGCCTCCAAGGAAGCCTGCTTTGGCTAAGAGCTGAGATCAGTTGTGACTTAGAGAAGGAAAGCAACAATCAGAGGTAGCCAGCACCACCCAAGTTTTAACATGAAGTTTGCCCCTCATGTCAGTATTTGGCACTAGGACTACCTCTGCCTCTATCACATTCATTTGAAGAATCTGCACCTTGTTTGTTTGTTGGGTTTTTTTTCCCAAAAAAAAACCTGGCATCACCCAAATTACAGTCATACAAGACTTGACTTACAAGAATTAACTGCTGCTTACTTTTACACTAGCAAGCCACAGCTAATCCGTGCTCCAGTAAAAAAGCAAGCAAATTAGGTCAAGGGAGATTAAGTTCTACTAAAATATGTTGCATAGCACCTTATATCCGCAGCTCAGACAGCACTTCCTCACCCACAAACAAGGGGCTGACAGCATCTAAGTCAAGTCCAGATGGCAAAAAGGTCTTTGTGTATTAGTAAACTTTCCTTTACTCTTTAGAGAAGACTTATGCCTTGAAATGTCTATCAAGTACCTGCAGTTCCCAAGAGATTATGCTGAGGAGATTGTACCCTGCTGAGGTAACGTTTTGTAACTTCTTTCAACTATAATCTTTCCAAAGTACAGCAGGTCTCCTAGCAATAGAAATTTAAAGACAAAGCAGCAGAAATTATGGCAGAGAAACCTTTATCTCTTTCTCAAAGCTGCCTGTCCAAACGATGCCACTCTGTTTCTAGATGGTATGTTACATTGCAAGACACTTAACATTTGTATACATACACCAAAGGAAATTGTTTACATGAGACACATTTTCTTTCAGTCTCAAATTGTAGACCCTTAGAGACCAGAGCTATTCTGACACATGAAAGCTGAAGACATGCAATCCATCACCTCCAAGGCTGCTGCGTTAGGGCACTTGTAGCTGCACATAAACCTGCTGGGCCAGAACACAGTTCCCACCTTTGAGCTGAGTGGGTGCCTTGGGAGCACATACTCTGTCCCAGGGACTTGAATCATCTTCCTTGCTGACTCCACAATGAAAACAAGGCCACTCAGGCAATCTCATTAACATAGATAAATTGTTATGTCAAGCACTGTATCAGATCCACAGGAAGCCAGCTGTCTAGTACTACAACACTGCCAGCCTTGCTAGAATTAGTGCCAACTGTTTTGTCCAGAGCAGCCCATTCTGCCAGTTAGGTTTGGGATATGATGTTGACTAAGAACAAAATTAATAACTGAACGTTTAGTTCCTCTTCTCCTTCAAGTCCACTGCCCCAGAGAAGCACATGCAGTCACTTTCCCACACTAGCCTATACAGTTAGTGACTCTCCCGTGGTCAGTGAATATGCAACTGACAAGGACTGCAGTCAGCAGTTCTCTCACTGTCCTGTGTTGGGCTTGAATGCAAACCACCATCAAGAGCAAGAATCACTAAAGCAGCATCCCGTTTCAGACTGGGCACACTGCTATATATCAAAAGTGTAAGACAAAAACTGTAACAGTCTGACTATCCAGGGAATAACACAACCTTCCCTACCTAGCCTTTCAACTCCAAACAGATGATTTATTAAGACCTTATGTACAGCAGTCAGGGGATGAAAGGTTCAGCAACATTCCTTGTGTTCTCTTATTGTCATAGACAGAGCTGGTAACCACAAGCCAACAGCAAATCAGCAAAAACCCTGTAATACTGCAGGACTGACTTAAGTGATGGTACAGCATAATCACAAAATCACCGAGTATTAGGGGTTGAAAGAATGTGCCAGGGACATACCTATACTAACTTTTGACCTTCTGCAGAGTGAGTTATTTCTCAAACATCCAGCATTCCAAAGATGCAAGCTAGTATTTGTGGTTTCTGGTTGAGGTACAAAAAAAATCCCTTTGGAAAGCTGTTTCTTCTGCTAAAGAGCACTGTTTAACACTCCCACCAGTTTGCTGCTGTAGGTTGTCCAAGCCATCCTGCACACTAGTAAGAAGGAAACGTTCATGATGCGTTAAAGCCAAGATTGCTTTGAACCACAAAAGATACTCAAAAACTTTAGGATCTTCAAGAAACCAGGTTATATCTTTGCAACTGCTGCCTCTCCATCCCTTTTTTTTCAAGTATTAGTATTTCTTAATCTTAAGATCTTTTGGCAGTGATTCATTGTTACACAGAGTTTAGCCCCATTAGGTACTAAGCAAAATAGCTAAAGTCAACATGAAATTCATAAGCCCAGACATGCAAATAAAATGCTGGATTATATTTCATTCATTACTCTATTACCAAGAAGTTTTCAGGGTCTCCTCTGCCAACCAGCTTCCTCTTATGAGGAGTCACAGAATTCTCAGAGGCTTTAGTAGCTTTGTATCCTGTGATTTCAAACAAGATCCATGTGATTACACACTCTCTGAATTGTGATGTATCACACTTTGTTTTCCAAGCCAGAAAAGAATCCCAACTGCATAATCCATCAGCACTGAACACATGCCCAAATTCATTCATGTTAAGCTGACAAAGCTTATAAATAGGATGGAAGAAAAATTTTCTTTGGTATTCTTTTCCACCTTCTGAACAGAGGAGGTCGCTGGAGTCGATGACCTAACCATGCAACACAACACCTGTGAGCAAGAGACACAGCCAGTTTTCCACAGCCTTCCATCGGACGCAGAGGGATGAACACCATGCCTCACAGCCCATCAGCCACTCACAGCCACTGCCTTGCCTCTGCTACCCAGGAACAGCAGAAAGAGACACTTGTATGTGTATTTCTGCTAAAAAAGACTATCTGCAGATAGAGCCAAAAACCCAGGTGAGCCCTTTATTAACGGATCCAACTTCAATGAGCTTGAAAACATTATGCCGAAGACATCCTGTTACTGTGAAGGTGTGACTCACAAATGAGGTAAGATGGTGCTCCTCTTAAATGTTTAGACCTTTAACAGATGTAAGGATCTAAAAAGAGTTTAAAAATAATCAAGGTTTTGAAGTCAGATACTTTCATAGCTCTGACAAACCAAGGAAGAAGAAACTGAATCCAGAAACGTCATGCCTGAGCCAGCAGATTTAAATATGAAACAAACATAGAGAGGCGCCACGCATCAGAAGACAGAAAATGCCCAAGATCTTTAAACACTTGTTTCCAGTCACCAGTGAAAATCCAGTTGTCCCTTTCAGAAGCTGTGCAATACAAAATTATTGCACTGCTGAGAAGTTGGTTTTGGTACAAGTACTAGTAAGCAATCTATTTTTAAGGCATTTTCTATAGAGCAACTTTGGGGAAGGAAAATAAATACACTTTCAGTTGTTACTACTTTATGAAAAGCAGTCTTCTTTGGGTATTTTACTTTTTCCTTGCAGATTTCTGACTGGGCCTCTTGCATGCTATAGAAATACAAATCAATCCTCATGAAGTCATCACTTTTCTGCAAAGAGCTCAAATAATATTATTTTGTTTTTCTAATTATCTCAAGAGTTACTCAAAAGCAAGAACTTTACAGACTAGCAAAACTCTTCAGTGTGAGGAAAAATTGTACACAAAAAAAACCCCACCATAAAACAGGTAATTATAGTGAGCCCAAGCCAATTATTTCATAACTTGAATTTAATCGGAAATAACTGGGCTTCTTGCATTATTTCTTTAAATATCAACAACCAAATGTCTACTCTACAAAAAGCACCAGTCTAATTTTGATACTGGCAGGGTAATGCTGTGTGGCAGTCTAATACACTCTTATTCTAGTTTTCAGGGATTCTCTAATCTCTTGTGACTTCCCTTAATCCAAACTGTACTGAGCTGCTCCAACAAAAACATTTCAGAGAGAAAAACAAGCAGCTTACATAAACAAATATTGGCTAGTAAAGTTCAAATACAGGCATCAATTGTGATAACAGGAGTAGGGCATTTTCATTTTGCTCTGATTTACATTGAATACAAAAATGGTGGCACACTAGAACACAACTGACAAGATATGAAGAGGGTAAGGCACAACAACATGTTTTACAGCACTGGAATGATGACTATGTCTGTGATGTTAAGGGCTAAATCTACAAGAAACTTTGACATTAAAATGCTTTGCATCTCTCAGCTCAGTTTCCAGCTTTGTAATTCCCACAGCACTGAGTAAAGTCTGTAGGGACCTTCAGGATCAAATTCAACTGGGTAAGACAGGCTTTTGACCTGTTTCTCCAGGTCTTAGGTACATGGCCCTTACATAGGTGGCCTCTGTAACACCTAAGAATCACTCATAACTGTCTGCACGCTTTGGTGCCCGAGCTGTTCCTCTCAGACACAGAGCAGGGGTTGGTTATTTGCTCTTTTGTACGGTCAAAGCAGGGAGGCAATGCTGACTGGGTGCTGTAGCTACTGCACTGCAACTCAGCAAAAGCAGTCAATGATCCTTGAAGAAGGGTAGCAGGGCACCACCCTCCCCAACACTGCAGGGCTTTGAACACAAGTGCTCAGAGTCCCATGCTGCTAGTGCAGAACTTGGGTCTGAGAGCTGTGCTCTGAACTCAGCATCCTCACAAGAGGTGGTCAATGTTAAGCATGGCTGCAGGGAGCAGGAGGTAGCAGCAAGAGCTACTTGGAAGCAAAATGTGAGTACACATCCCAGGGGCTTGAGTGGCAAGAATTCTGGACCCAGCATGTCAGGTGTGGAGGGGACTGGCTGATTTCTTAGGATCACTCTGCCTGAGCCCTTAAATCCATTTAGACCTAAATCTATAAAAAGAGTTAGGCACCAAAGTCTCTCAATTCCCTGGGCATAAACAAAGCATGCAGACACCCGCATTATATAAACAGCGAGAGATTCAAAGGGAAAATAGTTTTCTAAATGAAGAAATTAAGGGAAACATACAGAAAAGACATCAGTTGTCTTCTCAGTTAAAGCTTAACAGATGTGGAAGACAGCATGTCAGTTACATACACATAACCCTAAAAATAACTTTTACATTTCTACTATACAACTAATCCATAAACCACTACATTTTTCATGTTCTGTCCATTCAGCTTTTGCTACACACAACTATATTTCTCCCATTTAATCCTGCAGCACTGGTCCCACTAATCACTGACATATGCTCCAGCACAGAGCATTTCCTCTGGCATGCTTTAAAAAGAAGCACTGTCACTAGAGCAATATAAGTGCTGGCAAATATGGTCTGTCAGGTTCTGTTTTCAAGGACTACAAAAATAGATTTTACTGCATTAGGCTTGAAAACTCACACCCTCTAGAAATAATTTACAAAAACACCCCAAGGTTTCAGATGACTTGTTACTGTTTACAAATACCCAGAGAGAAAATCTGCAGCTTTATATTTCATTTAACGTTTCCAAGTTAAGCCAATATTTGAGTTCTTTTACACGACTGACAATTCCCAGCTAACTCATTGACAATGCCAGTGTTCTCTGCTCATGTGCATCAATTCATAGCTTCTCAGATGCATTTCTACTATGAGAAGCCTCTTATTATAAAAATATCAGCACTTGGAAAGCCTCAAGACACGAACTTGTATCCAAAGCTTAGGCCTTTCACCCATGGTAACCAGAATTAGTTTCTGCTGATAACAGCATTGGTCAAAATGCAGGGAGAAGGGTCTTGGCACACAGCTTGAGGTTTTAAGACACTTTGTTAGTTTGCAATTGCTTTGCCAAGGACTCTTTTCTGTAATCAGCTGGCCCAAGTTCCCATTTACAGAAAAGATGCAACTGAGGTGAAAGACAACTTCTCTTATACAGATACTCTGCAGCATTCAAACTCAAGGACAACCCAAACAGCATCTTGACACGCTGCAGAGAAGACTTTTCCAACCTTTCACATCCCTGTTCACAGAGAACACAACCTACATCTGAAGATCAAAACTAATCTGGGGCAAAATGGGTCAAGAACCCCATGTACAAAGAATCATCGACAACAGGAGGAAAATGGCAACAGTAACTTGGATAGCCCTTTGGTCTCCACACCAGTATACAACCAAATACACTCTGCCAGTTTCTATGTCAAAATCCCAGGTCTGCCAATACTTTGCAGATGTTTTTGCAGCTTAATTCCATGCTCTCAGAATCACATAAGTAATATAATTTTGAGAAGTTTCATTCCAATGCTGCAATTGTACCAATATAACTTTGCTGGGATATCTTTTGGTTTGTTTTGGTATTTCTGGTGGGTTTTTTTGTTGTTGTTTGTTGGTTTTGTTGGGGGGTTGTTTATTTATTTACAGTTGGGTTTTTATTGTTTTTCTTTTGTTTGTGGTTGCATTTTTGTTTTCTTTTTTCCAGATACTAAATTATAACCTTGAATCAGATTCTAAAAGAGCCACTAAAAAAAGCCTTGGCAGCATGCAACAGCAAAACATCAATAAGAGTTTTCGATACTTCCACCACAGTAAGCTGCAGCCTGAGAATCAAAGAGGAATGGCAGTCCAGAGTGTGTTTGGTAGATCAGCAAAACAAACATACACAGGAGTGGAAAAAAAGGTTCACAGAATGTTAGGGGTTGGAAGGGACCTAGAAGATCATCTAGTCCAACCCCCCCTGCCAGAGCAGGATCACCTAGACCAAGTCACAAAGAATCTTCCCTGACTGGAAATCGAACCTGGGCCATGGCAATGAGAGCGCTGAACCCTAAACACTAGACCACCATGGTTCTTCCTTATTATTTGGCTATCATACAGTAAAACCTGGAAGATAAATGAGAAGACAGAAGATATCACAAGGTTCACTTCTTTTTGAGATCCAGAATAAGCCTGTTAAGTAGTGGTTAACATGAACTGACAGGCTAAATTTAAGTGACCTTCAGTAATGTTACAGAAAATAACTTACTTGCCTAACTGAAGCCCTTACAATATAGTTATGTCTGTATTTATCCAGCTTTTGACCTTCTGATTTTTTTTAGTGAGGGAATATATTTTGCTTTTACTTATCTGAAAGTACAGTTTCTAAAAGAGAGTCACTTCCAAGAAATCAGAATCAGTCTGAGCAGAAGTGAAGGAGCTGCTCAAGGTTTTAATAATACAAAAAAAGCAAACAAAACAGAAAACAGAGAAAACAACAAAAATCTTACGGGATGCCAGATGTGATTATGTGGCTATTTTTGTATCATACCCTTAGATCAAAGTCTCAAAGATTCTTATCATCACACTCCAAAACATCTTTGAAAACTTTGGTCTAAACATTAAGACACTCAAACTCTGTTTCACCTTATTTATTAAGTTGATGCTTATTGGATACTAGGAAAATTTCTTCTTTGGACTTTATCCGAAGGCTGGGAAATGTTAGGTAAGCTGCAGAAAGGAAATAAAACCTACCTTTTTTCCAACATGTAAAAAAATTTATTCTCTTGCTAGTGTCATGATCTAGTTAAAATTATTTCCCAAATGAATTTAAACTCAAGTAAAGGTAATTTATACAAAGCCTATGTGATCTTACACCGAGAAAAAAAACAACAGTGGCTACTAAAAGTTTTAAATATTAGGTCTTACAAACAATCATAAACAGGACTGAGAAGTGGGTAAATTTCTTCTGAAAAGTCACCTTGGCTTGCACAAAACTGCAAGCCAAGGATTTCAGGCTTTAGAGATCAAGTGGAGTACAATTTTTCACAACAACTTAATCTTGTAAAAACAGTTGTTGGAGGGCAGAAGCAAAGCATGTAGGAGGGACAGCTGACAGTGTTTCCACATAAGATCTGATAAAGCCCTGAAACACCACAAGACTTTGACCAACAAAGACAAGATGTCATTCTAATTAGACTTTTGGAAAGGGAGAGTAATCAACATGAAGGAAGATTTCATGCATCCACAAAGTTCTTGCTGGAAACACACTAGTTATTCTGCACATCCTTTAGTTTTATGACCAAATAACTCTACGGTAGAAAAATAGAGTTCACTTACAGACAAGTTTAAAACACAAATTCAAATACTTGTACCTGAAAAACAACCATTCAACAGCTGTTTGAAGTTTAACCCCTTGGTTGGTCATTATTTCAGTAAACAGCTGCAGTTTCTGTGCATTTAGAACAACTTGTGGAAGTCTGACTTCAGCAGCCACCTTGTGGATTGCAATCACACAAAATGGACCAAGATCCCTATTTGAAAGCTACATCAGGGAAACATCGTGTCACTGCTACATCAGCTACGTATGACACATAAGAGAAATAAATAATAGTGTTAAATAGATACTGAGCAAAAATTAGTTGCCTCACTGCAAAGGCAGTGTTCAGCTTAACAGAGAAGGATGCCAGCATTGACTGTTTTGAAAGACATTGTTTAGAAGCTGCTCTCTCTTACTTGTAATTGGGGAGAAAATTTATTACAGCTGAAATGTTAATTGGGAGTTGAGGCTGGAAGACACATTGACCAAACAAACATTAAGAGTGAACTTAGAAACCATGTTGGGCAGTGCTACACAGTCAAGCCTTTTATGACTCTATCCTCCTTCCCTTCCTTTGCCTTCTATTTCTGGCCAAGGAAAGAACCATAATACCTACAGGACTTATACCAACTCACTTAAAATAGGGTTTCCATTTAAAACCCTTAATATGGTTAAACAGATTATTTCATTTTGACTTAGTAGTACAGAAAAGCAAAGGATATAGCAGTATACAGCAAGTTTTGTAGGGTGCAAATTTTAAGCCATCAGCTTACTGTTCAGCATTTGTCTCTTAAGTTTGCTTGTCCACTGTAGTTTTAAGACNAACCCTAAACACTAGACCACCATGGTTCTTCCTTATTATTTGGCTATCATACAGTAAAACCTGGAAGATAAATGAGAAGACAGAAGATATCACAAGGTTCACTTCTTTTTGAGATCCAGAATAAGCCTGTTAAGTAGTGGTTAACATGAACTGACAGGCTAAATTTAAGTGACCTTCAGTAATGTTACAGAAAATAACTTACTTGCCTAACTGAAGCCCTTACAATATAGTTATGTCTGTATTTATCCAGCTTTTGACCTTCTGATTTTTTTTAGTGAGGGAATATATTTTGCTTTTACTTATCTGAAAGTACAGTTTCTAAAAGAGAGTCACTTCCAAGAAATCAGAATCAGTCTGAGCAGAAGTGAAGGAGCTGCTCAAGGTTTTAATAATACAAAAAAAGCAAACAAAACAGAAAACAGAGAAAACAACAAAAATCTTACGGGATGCCAGATGTGATTATGTGGCTATTTTTGTATCATACCCTTAGATCAAAGTCTCAAAGATTCTTATCATCACACTCCAAAACATCTTTGAAAACTTTGGTCTAAACATTAAGACACTCAAACTCTGTTTCACCTTATTTATTAAGTTGATGCTTATTGGATACTAGGAAAATTTCTTCTTTGGACTTTATCCGAAGGCTGGGAAATGTTAGGTAAGCTGCAGAAAGGAAATAAAACCTACCTTTTTTCCAACATGTAAAAAAATTTATTCTCTTGCTAGTGTCATGATCTAGTTAAAATTATTTCCCAAATGAATTTAAACTCAAGTAAAGGTAATTTATACAAAGCCTATGTGATCTTACACCGAGAAAAAAAACAACAGTGGCTACTAAAAGTTTTAAATATTAGGTCTTACAAACAATCATAAACAGGACTGAGAAGTGGGTAAATTTCTTCTGAAAAGTCACCTTGGCTTGCACAAAACTGCAAGCCAAGGATTTCAGGCTTTAGAGATCAAGTGGAGTACAATTTTTCACAACAACTTAATCTTGTAAAAACAGTTGTTGGAGGGCAGAAGCAAAGCATGTAGGAGGGACAGCTGACAGTGTTTCCACATAAGATCTGATAAAGCCCTGAAACACCACAAGACTTTGACCAACAAAGACAAGATGTCATTCTAATTAGACTTTTGGAAAGGGAGAGTAATCAACATGAAGGAAGATTTCATGCATCCACAAAGTTCTTGCTGGAAACACACTAGTTATTCTGCACATCCTTTAGTTTTATGACCAAATAACTCTACGGTAGAAAAATAGAGTTCACTTACAGACAAGTTTAAAACACAAATTCAAATACTTGTACCTGAAAAACAACCATTCAACAGCTGTTTGAAGTTTAACCCCTTGGTTGGTCATTATTTCAGTAAACAGCTGCAGTTTCTGTGCATTTAGAACAACTTGTGGAAGTCTGACTTCAGCAGCCACCTTGTGGATTGCAATCACACAAAATGGACCAAGATCCCTATTTGAAAGCTACATCAGGGAAACATCGTGTCACTGCTACATCAGCTACGTATGACACATAAGAGAAATAAATAATAGTGTTAAATAGATACTGAGCAAAAATTAGTTGCCTCACTGCAAAGGCAGTGTTCAGCTTAACAGAGAAGGATGCCAGCATTGACTGTTTTGAAAGACATTGTTTAGAAGCTGCTCTCTCTTACTTGTAATTGGGGAGAAAATTTATTACAGCTGAAATGTTAATTGGGAGTTGAGGCTGGAAGACACATTGACCAAACAAACATTAAGAGTGAACTTAGAAACCATGTTGGGCAGTGCTACACAGTCAAGCCTTTTATGACTCTATCCTCCTTCCCTTCCTTTGCCTTCTATTTCTGGCCAAGGAAAGAACCATAATACCTACAGGACTTATACCAACTCACTTAAAATAGGGTTTCCATTTAAAACCCTTAATATGGTTAAACAGATTATTTCATTTTGACTTAGTAGTACAGAAAAGCAAAGGATATAGCAGTATACAGCAAGTTTTGTAGGGTGCAAATTTTAAGCCATCAGCTTACTGTTCAGCATTTGTCTCTTAAGTTTGCTTGTCCACTGTAGTTTTAAGACCTCCAAGAGCAGACACATTAAGAATTTCATTCCTGACTCACACTGGTGGCAAGATGTTCCATGTGTGCAATAGCTGGCAGCCTGCCTTTCAAGAAAGTAACAGGCAGAATAAATATTTTTATTCTTGTGAGCTACAGAAGAGATGCCATTAATGGTCATCAACCTCAGAATGGCGAGTTATCAAAGAGGGAATGCATGAAGCAGCATCAGAGGGAGCTCCATGACTGGGATAGCAGAGAGTTCAATTCTAGAGACATCAATAGCTTTTCTACCGAAGAAAGATTCTTCCCTGGGTGTCAGCAACACCAGAGCACTGCTTATACTCCAGTGTAACTGTGGTTAAAAAGCCTTAATTATACGTATATACTCTAGATAGCTCTTTTAACCCCGGAGCTAAGATTAGAGAAAATGGAAAACTGCAAAAGGGCAGAGAAAAGAGCTAATTATATAGAAAAAGGAAACTTAAGGATCAAGAAATAACAGATGTCCCTTCTTCAAAGCAGCAATTTAAAGCTTTATCAAGTTTATNAACTCTGTTTCACCTTATTTATTAAGTTGATGCTTATTGGATACTAGGAAAATTTCTTCTTTGGACTTTATCCGAAGGCTGGGAAATGTTAGGTAAGCTGCAGAAAGGAAATAAAACCTACCTTTTTTCCAACATGTAAAAAAATTTATTCTCTTGCTAGTGTCATGATCTAGTTAAAATTATTTCCCAAATGAATTTAAACTCAAGTAAAGGTAATTTATACAAAGCCTATGTGATCTTACACCGAGAAAAAAAACAACAGTGGCTACTAAAAGTTTTAAATATTAGGTCTTACAAACAATCATAAACAGGACTGAGAAGTGGGTAAATTTCTTCTGAAAAGTCACCTTGGCTTGCACAAAACTGCAAGCCAAGGATTTCAGGCTTTAGAGATCAAGTGGAGTACAATTTTTCACAACAACTTAATCTTGTAAAAACAGTTGTTGGAGGGCAGAAGCAAAGCATGTAGGAGGGACAGCTGACAGTGTTTCCACATAAGATCTGATAAAGCCCTGAAACACCACAAGACTTTGACCAACAAAGACAAGATGTCATTCTAATTAGACTTTTGGAAAGGGAGAGTAATCAACATGAAGGAAGATTTCATGCATCCACAAAGTTCTTGCTGGAAACACACTAGTTATTCTGCACATCCTTTAGTTTTATGACCAAATAACTCTACGGTAGAAAAATAGAGTTCACTTACAGACAAGTTTAAAACACAAATTCAAATACTTGTACCTGAAAAACAACCATTCAACAGCTGTTTGAAGTTTAACCCCTTGGTTGGTCATTATTTCAGTAAACAGCTGCAGTTTCTGTGCATTTAGAACAACTTGTGGAAGTCTGACTTCAGCAGCCACCTTGTGGATTGCAATCACACAAAATGGACCAAGATCCCTATTTGAAAGCTACATCAGGGAAACATCGTGTCACTGCTACATCAGCTACGTATGACACATAAGAGAAATAAATAATAGTGTTAAATAGATACTGAGCAAAAATTAGTTGCCTCACTGCAAAGGCAGTGTTCAGCTTAACAGAGAAGGATGCCAGCATTGACTGTTTTGAAAGACATTGTTTAGAAGCTGCTCTCTCTTACTTGTAATTGGGGAGAAAATTTATTACAGCTGAAATGTTAATTGGGAGTTGAGGCTGGAAGACACATTGACCAAACAAACATTAAGAGTGAACTTAGAAACCATGTTGGGCAGTGCTACACAGTCAAGCCTTTTATGACTCTATCCTCCTTCCCTTCCTTTGCCTTCTATTTCTGGCCAAGGAAAGAACCATAATACCTACAGGACTTATACCAACTCACTTAAAATAGGGTTTCCATTTAAAACCCTTAATATGGTTAAACAGATTATTTCATTTTGACTTAGTAGTACAGAAAAGCAAAGGATATAGCAGTATACAGCAAGTTTTGTAGGGTGCAAATTTTAAGCCATCAGCTTACTGTTCAGCATTTGTCTCTTAAGTTTGCTTGTCCACTGTAGTTTTAAGACCTCCAAGAGCAGACACATTAAGAATTTCATTCCTGACTCACACTGGTGGCAAGATGTTCCATGTGTGCAATAGCTGGCAGCCTGCCTTTCAAGAAAGTAACAGGCAGAATAAATATTTTTATTCTTGTGAGCTACAGAAGAGATGCCATTAATGGTCATCAACCTCAGAATGGCGAGTTATCAAAGAGGGAATGCATGAAGCAGCATCAGAGGGAGCTCCATGACTGGGATAGCAGAGAGTTCAATTCTAGAGACATCAATAGCTTTTCTACCGAAGAAAGATTCTTCCCTGGGTGTCAGCAACACCAGAGCACTGCTTATACTCCAGTGTAACTGTGGTTAAAAAGCCTTAATTATACGTATATACTCTAGATAGCTCTTTTAACCCCGGAGCTAAGATTAGAGAAAATGGAAAACTGCAAAAGGGCAGAGAAAAGAGCTAATTATATAGAAAAAGGAAACTTAAGGATCAAGAAATAACAGATGTCCCTTCTTCAAAGCAGCAATTTAAAGCTTTATCAAGTTTATGAACAATAAGGAGACACATCAAGTGATGTATTTCTTATATTTTAGGGGATGCAGAGGGCTTTGGATGGGGAGCTGCTGGCAGATCACAGACACAGGAGAAGTTACTCTTTTACCCAGGCATTTGAAAAAAAGGGCTGCCTGGCAACTTATTGTGCTCCGTATCGATTTACTTATCAGTAGCTTTCTCCAATCGTTTGCCAGACCCTTTAAATCTAACAAAAGAGGCACAGTCTGACAAGTCAGCCATAATTTGATATCCAGTACTACTTACATTCTTAACAAAGGCATGTAGATAAATGCTCCCTTTCTTGTTATCTATCCATCATCTAGCCAGGGTAACACAAAATGCAGGAAATGCCACCAGGAGTGTCAGTTACAATGATAGAAACGATAACATTACCACGAGGAGGTTAGGCTTCATGTCAGATAAAGCAGGACCAATAACACTTCCTAGCTCCCTGAGTTGTACTGAGCTGCATGCCAGATCAGAAGGTAAAACCACAAGTTGACTCTTTAAGAGATAATGGAAAAATTGGAAGTTTATTCATCACAAACAAGACAGTCCAAAAGTACAACATAAAAATTTAAAATTAGAAAGAGAAGGCTATTATCCCTGCATTTGGAATATAGCATCACACTGTTAGACTCCTGAAAGTGACTCGAGGATCAGGATTTGTTCAGGAGTCTGTGAAACTGGATAATCAGATTCACACTTTCTGCTAACTGCTAAAAATCCCCACTGACACCTATTGGTTTTGCAAACAATCTGGGACCTGTAATCAAGTCAGAATGTCTTTTACAGTTCTCTCTAGAAGCAGTGGATTCTCTCTAGAAGCAGAGGAGTCCCAGGCCAACCTATATCTAGAAGTAATATGTGGGTGGCCAAAGCGCTCTAGGACCAACTGGAACTGTTCTGTCCAGGGACACTAGCTCAGGTCAAGCTGAAGTACAAATGTAAGGCAGAGAAGCTATTCCAAATCTGATTCCAGAATAGGAAGATAGATACAAGGTTAACACAAAACTCTTCAGCTTTAACCCAATCTACCTCAGTCTGATTGAGGTAACATTTAAATAATGCTTAAATGATTATTTAAATATTAATTAATGTCTGCTTGCCATCACAGTATATCTCGGAATAGACAGTTTTATCCGTCCAGCCGTGGAAAAAATATGTTTCTAGTATTCTAGTAAAGGTGATACAGAAAAAAGTTACACATACACTCAGGTCACTTAACCTGAGAGTATCTATTACTATTAAAAAATTTCAGATGCAAAGTCACTGAAGCCACCTCTTCCCTCTGTCTACACAGCATCATGCATTATTCATGCTGCTATGAAATAATTTAAAGCTGTGTAATGTAGAAGTTACTCTACAGAGTTAACAGCATGGAAAACATGCAGTATGATGGACACTAGAGAGAGAGAGGGTGTCCTCCGATGGTAAATATCATAGATGCTTTGTTTACAGAAACATTTACATCACCATGAAGTACCATGAAACAGCACAGTGCACTGCAGTTAAGGTGCACTCCATAAAAGCCACCCCATGGCAGCTCTGCTAAAGTCAACAGGATACCAAGCTAGCAGGTTGAAACACCTGCTTTTATAGAGGATCAAAATGAATTTATGTAACACTTTTTTTTTCCTAGTGATATTTCAAGCACACAGTGGAATACCTCCTACAAACTCCTAACACACTACACCAGGTTTTTACTTTAAAAGAGGAAGCTGAAGGCTGCCTGCCTATGTCACCCGGTAGAGGAAAAGGCTGCAAAAAAACAGGAGCAGGGTGCAGATTTCTTTAAAAGCTGAAGAACCATTTCCTCCAAGGTTAAGTTAGACAGGATCTGTTCTTACATGGCTTAAGTAAGGTTACAGTTGGCTCCACGGGGAAGCAAACCCAAGAGTGACAGAAGGTTAACTGCAGTTATTTATCTTTTTATAGTGATGCCTTTAACAGCATTTGAACAGGGAGTAGGTGATGACACTACATAACTGGAAGTCTGGTGGATAGCAGTTTTCTGACTAATTTCACCTACACTCCTCACTCATGGTAGACAAACTGGTTTATCAGTCCACTTAGTCAAATACATGGGAGTTCTGCCAGGAAATTTGTAACTATAGCTGCTCTTAAATCTTGATGTCTCTCAAAATTCTCCATATTAATATAGAAAAAATATCAAACCCACAGCTCTAGAGATGACTATACAATTATGGTATCCTCCAGTGACATAAAATGTAGTCCAGAAGTCAAAAAGTCCTCCTGATGAAATCTCCCCTCCATGAAGAAAGGTTTGCAGCTATTAAGGACTGCATACAAAGCACGTTTGAATGGCTAAACATGGAACCACTTGTTTGATAACAGGAGTGCCTTCTCCACTATAAAGATAGCCTCCCCTAAAGGACAAGAGCAACCTTTTATTTTCACAAAGCACAGCAGAAATAAAATATAACCCATTTGTTCATTCAGCTCCATGTTGCCTCTATAGTGAGGGTCACCAGAAGGAACAAGACCCTGACTGCAGACCACTGAAAGCTCCAGTTTTTTAATACACATCTTTTCCTAATTTTACCTTGCAATTCACAGGTGTGAGATGGTTTAGCCACTCCATGCTCACTTTGCTAAACATAAGTGCAGGCTACACTTACCTAGTCCAGGAAAACCTGCTCCTTTCACAAGTGCACTAATGTGATCAACTTTAAAGTAGATCACACTGGAAATCAGCCCCTCTTAAATTAAAACAGGACTGCTGAACTCTAGCACTTGTACTTCAGTCCTTAGATATCAATTGTTTTACACTATACTTACCAGAATAAATTTTTCAAAGCTTACTTTTATACCAGCTGACTAGTAAATCCAACTGCCAACACCACATGAGGAGCCAGGCCCCAGAGCTCAGTAGCAGTAGACAGGTCTAGGGCACAACCACCATAACTACCAAAGAATTCTGCCTAGGAAGTAAAGGAAGTTGGTTGTTCTATTTAACTCTCTCTGTCTGTCAGAGAATAGAAAGGTTTTCCATTCACTTTTTCCAAGTCCTTCTCCCCCCTCCCCAGCCTTGGCAGCAAAGTCTGCTGAACCATCCTCTTCCTTATTAGTTTTTGCCAACCTCAATATGAAGCTGACAATCCTTGACAGCTTCACAGCTGCCCTCAGGTCAGAATGGCAAAGCTGATCATCTTCCTTTGCTGAGGAGGACAAGCAGCAGCAGACTGGAAGGCAACACAGGATTGCTCCCAGACCAGCTCATCATTAGGGCTACATTTTCAGCAATACCGGCTTGAAACTTTAAGCTTAAAGGCAAAGTTTACGACCCCAAACTTCCCAAGAGGACCATTCTCTCAAACCATTTTTCAACCACAAGTTTGCAGTTGGTGTCTCATTCAGAAGGTACCAGCAGGCAGGTATCTCCCACTTTGGCCAGCTGGCAGCAGAGGGCACCACAGAATCACTGATGTGATTTATATACTTCCATCAAGCTTGCAAGTTAATTTATAGTGCACAAATTACTACTACAACAAGCTGCAGGGTGACTCTATAAATCATGCATCATATCAGATAAAAGACCATGCAGTGAAAGGCAGCTAATTTACTACAATGCTTCTAGCCAGCAATTAAAGACAAAAACAATCTTAGCATCTCCCCGAGTTCAAATGCCAGATTCCCGTAACAGAAGAGATCATGTAGAGTGCAGATCTCCAGCCTGACCACAAAGGTACAGCACAATGTCTCTGCAGAGCAAGATAAGTCATGTAAATACTTGCACTAGCCCAAGCATAAACCACTGGTCCCCACACTATCTCATCTGTGTTTTATGGACTGCAGAACTACACACACATCAATTAAACATTCTGGCTGAGGATGCCCAGCAGCCTCTGAGGTAGACAGCAGAGATTCAAGAAACAAAAGGAATAACTGCATTTCTCTTGCTTTCTCCTACCCCCACCTACAGATCGTATGTTTTTTACTTACTGGATACTTGTTAAAAAAAGAAGATGAAACTACAAAGTCAATCTGCATTACATGAGCATACCCATATAAACACATGCTGGTGATCAAAAAAAGTACAGTCATGAAGTATAAAGAAGCTTCTAAGCTAACACTTTTGCTATCAGTAGAAACACTTCAGTACCTTGATACTATCACCCCCGTTTCAACTCGTGACACTGGCCATACCTGTTACACACAGCATGGGAAAAGGACTTGGTAGTTGACATCATCTGCTGAGTGACTGTGTATACACACTGAGAAAGGGCACTTCCGAGCATGCAGCTGTAGGGAACAGCAACTCAATGCATCAGCTTTTCTAAAGAGATCTGCAGCATGACCTTGAGGCCAAGACCTTGATGACTTAAGGCCACTGCTTGTCTGCAGAGCAAGAAGCACCCAACAGAGCTGCAGAAGAACAAACCCAAAGGCAGAGGAACACAGACTTAATCCACTTTATTAAAGCAACACATTATTTTCAGCCACCATGTTTCCCCTAAACATGTAAATATAGAAGCAATTAGCTGCCTAGGCATTTCTGCAGAAACCATTTAGCATAATATTTCCTAAAGTATATTTGCATGGCTTCTGATTGCTTAATTTTCTGACCGGCTCGTTTCAGGTACTAAAAAGATTGAATAAGGCCAAGTTGCCTATGCTGTTGTATTGTCATTTTGAAGGTAACATGCAGCACAAGACAGACAACAAAAACTCCTAGCAGGTTTTAAAATTTTAGTATTGCAACCCTATGTTCTAGGAATTAAAGCTTTATAACTTTAATTCATCTGTCTCTTANTCACATCCGAAATGTCTTCAATTCAAAGATTAGCCTGCACAAAAAAAAAGACAAATTAAAGCCAGAAAGAGACAAAAATATTTTCTCGCTGCTATGAATATAATTTTTTCTGATATACCTGCAATCATCTAGTTTTAGTATTAAGAAGTCAGTTCTTCTGAATGACTTAATGAACAAGCAGACAAACAGCATATTCATTTACAAGCTGGAAGTTGACGAGAAAGTACTCAAAACTTCGGCTACCTGTGATGGGGATGAGGAGAGGCTGGCAGATGCACAAATTTCCTCTATGGGGACTTCACCATGGTTGGACTTCTGCTTAGCCTCTGTGCAAGAGCACTGTGGGCTAAAGACAAGCTTATGGCATACTCTATTTTTCTCCCTCTTTGCAACAACCTCCATCTCCAGGAATGCAGGAGTGCAGCGTACAATGACTCAAGAAAATGCTCAGCTTGAGTTTTTCTTGCCTCTTCATAATGCTATTCTAATGACAACAAATCAATTCCTCTTATCAGTAGTGCTCCTAAGTACCCTTTAAAAGCCTTTCCAAAATTAAGATTGTATCCTCCAGCAATTTTTAATATGAAAAAGTGCAATCAATAAAATAGTGCTGATCTTGCAGATGATTTGTGGAGAGTGAGAGCTAAATATTAATTAGTTTTGGACAAGTTCAAATCCATCATCCTTCTTAATTACAAGTTTGGTCACTATGAATTGCATGACTCAGCTCAGGAATCCCTAAAACAGAAATCATAAGTAGATTCAACACTTGCATGTATGTGATTTATTTGATGCTCACAGATGAAGCAAGCACTGTATTTCAGATCACTGATAGATGAGGGACCCCAGAGAGTCACTGGAGGCACCACTCCAATCAGCCAGCCATCACCTGGGATGAGGCCAGCCATGAGCTCCCCATAGTCCCAAATGACCATGAGCAGGACACGACACTGATGTGTCTTGCTCCCCAAGGAACCTCATTACAGAAGATTTAATTAAAAGCTACTTTCATACAGGTCAAACACAGAATCATAATGTTGACGAAGGATGGAAGAGACATTTAGTCCCACGCTTGGCTTAAAAGCACAGCTAAGTAAAATAAGGCTGCTCAGTCAACTTTTAGTATCTCCAAGGATGGAGATACCACAGTCCTTCTGGCAACATTTTCCAGCACTTGACTACCCTCAGTTTTTATCTTTCTCCTTCTACCTAATCAAATTTCCTACATCCCAACTTGTGCCCATTGCCTCCCACCATGCACCTCTGAGAAGAGTTGAAGCAAAAATTCTCAGTCTGTCCTCAATGCAAGAACCTCAACAAACAAGGCAGATAGTGCCACTGCTGATTTTTCATTTTATTTATCTGCTTTTCTTCTTTACTTATCAGTTATTTATAAAGCAGGTCCACTCCTGGCACACTATCACCACCTGCCATTGCCAGTGCAATGCTACAGCTACCAGGTTTCAGTTGAGCTTTCCCAATTACATTGCCTTGACACTTCCAGACCTACAGGCACTATGAAGTGTTACAGAAATTCATTCTCAAGTCTTTTTGGCATCCTGTTGGTAACAAGCTCTTCTCTCTGCTCAACAGACCATTAGTATTACAACTCCATAAACCTTTAGAAGTGACCATTTAAAATTGCTTACATGTCTAGTTCTTAATTCTACCTGTTCACTCATATTTGTTTTTTGATAAACAAACAGGATGATTTAGTGGCTCACTTGCAAAGCAGAAGGCCAAGCAAACTCTATCTTGGTGTCTCTTCCTCATAGGAGAAAACTTTCCTTAACAGTATCAGAAAATCAACATTACTACTAGGAAAAATCAATGCAAAAAACCAGCAAACCTCAAATCTCATCAGCAGCATATTCCCCTGCATCAACTATATTGTAAGAATATAGATAAGCAGCACAAAAAGTACTGTTTAAAAATATATACTTTTTTTTTTAATCTATGTAAAACCCAGTTTCATNCCCCCCCCCCCCCCTTTTGCTGTTAGTCTGAAAGATAAAATTCCTGACAGAAACAGCAGACACCATTTAAAGAGAAAGAATAAGCCTGGACAGAGATTTCATTGAACAGCTCAATTCTGTATCACATCCGAAATGTCTTCAATTCAAAGATTAGCCTGCACAAAAAAAAAGACAAATTAAAGCCAGAAAGAGACAAAAATATTTTCTCGCTGCTATGAATATAATTTTTTCTGATATACCTGCAATCATCTAGTTTTAGTATTAAGAAGTCAGTTCTTCTGAATGACTTAATGAACAAGCAGACAAACAGCATATTCATTTACAAGCTGGAAGTTGACGAGTAAGTACAGAACCCATGAATGCCTGTAAGGGCCAAGGAAGAGAGGCTGGAACCATTGAATCTGAGGATGTCCAAAAAACCTCTCTGCAGTCGGCTGGCAGACACCTCTGTAACAATATTACAAAAAAAGCCAAACCAACCAACCAACCAAAAAACCAAACCCAAAACAAAACCACCTATATAGAAACAACCCAAACACATCTGGTTTGTGTTTATTCTGCTTCATTTGATACTGTTTTTATCAAGACAGTCAATTGTCCTTTAGGGTATGTTCTCCCTTGCTCAGTGTAACAGGAGCTATCACTTATGGGCCTGATCCTTAAAAACCCAGACATATGACACAAGTTTGCCTTCATTCACAGACCCACTGCAGCCCATAACCCCATGGTCATTAGACTGGAAGATGCAGCTTTCAGCCTAAACCCTGGTAACTCTAATTTACACAAGTGCAGAGAAGTTTTATCACAAATTCTCCCATAAACTGCACAGAAATTTCCTGCCCAGCTCAGCATACCATCAAAACAAAAGACCTCAATTTACTGAAGCCACCATACTTTAAACAGACATAAAGGATAAAAAAAGGAGTCAACATTCTGTAAAATACAGGCAATAGAGGATATCTAAATACTGGGAACACCGACCAAACACAGAAACAGCAGTGATGTACTGCACCATAGGAACTGCCCAGCTTACAGCTACCCAAAGCCCACAGTAAAAGGACAATTTTGGAAGATGAAAAATTAAGTCAGCTTGTCACTGTTTTTTCTTCCCTTACAGATTTAACCAGAATTAACTGTTAGTTCCGACAATTAACTTTGAAGCCTCCTTAGAATAATTATCAACTTTCTCCTCACAACCTCTGGAAGATGTGATTTTTACAATTTCAACATAACACTACAGCATGTGAAACTATGGAGCAGTGGACTGCAGGGTTTGATTTTTATTGGTCATGCAAAATAGATTCCCTGCAACCAACAGAAATACAAGCATAAGGCAGTAACATCAGGAACTCCAGGCATGTAATTATCACTGTGTACGTTCAAGGGATTTCTGTGCAGGTTTGAGGATCCTCTGCAAATTTATGTTTTACGTCAGTTGATCCCTTTCCCTCCCAGCATGAGACATTTCAAGGATAGGACCATAGTTATGCCTTGACTTGCACTAAATTAATTTGAAATAACGTTTCTTTTGGGAAAGAAGAGCTGTCTCAGTTTGACTACACTTCTTTCTAAAAGTGTTTTCTCCCCCCAGAGCAGGAATTGCCACAGCAGCTCTCTCCACCTTTATGGTACAGTCATAGCAGCAAGTCTCAAAGGAGGGAAAGATTTAAAAAACTAAGAGTTTTAAGTGGTTTTGAACAAGCAGAGCCTTATAGAATGACAGCTAAACTGATAGTTACACACTGACATTACAAGCTTTCAAGTCCCAATCATTCTTAATGGTACAAAGCCAAACCCAGAAGGGGATAAAACAATTACTCAGCCAAAAGTAAACGCAGCTAAACTGCGCTTCCAAACATCTAATTTCAGTGATCTAGCTTTCCTGTCTTGCACACTAAGCAGAAGGGTTTGTCTGTTAAATTTGCTGCTACACCAGTGGGACAAGAAAAGAATGCATTCAAGTACTGCAATCTCGTCAGGCCGTGCATGCAGCAGGCATCCTCTGGCCCTCTCAGGAAGAGTTATCGGCTCCTCTAAACCCAAAGGAGAAAGATAGTACAGACATAATATTCCAGCTTTACCTGGTACTTGCTGCTAACCCCTGCCTGAAGCTCCACGGGGACCCAGGGCTAATGGGCGATGTTCATTTCCTGTACCTTTCCAAGGCAGGTGAAGAGAAATGGCATGGAGCGTCCCCCCTTCTTACTCCTCAGAGTAAGGAGCAAACACCTTGCTTTATTCCCTTACCAAGCTCAACGAAGAAAAAACAAGCAGACCCCCCGGCACCTTGCATCGGTGAGCTGCAGAGAAGTACTCGCGTTCCCCCTCCAACAGGCTATCGAAAGGCAGCGCCGTCTTTGGGGGCGCAGGAGCCCAACCCCTGCCCTCCTCTTCCTCGCCCCGTCCTCTATAGGCGGCGGCTGCTGCTTCTCGCCCCCATGCACAGCCAGTACCAAGGCTTCCCTTCTGTGACACGGGAGGGACATGGATATCCCCCGCACATATCCCCCGCATAAACCCCTTCTGCTCTCGGCTCCTGCGAAGGCTGCTCGGGGGCTCCTACTCCCGCGGCAGTCCCCACGTCCCGCACCCTAGGGCTCCCACCACACCACCCCACGCACACGGGGGTCGCTTAGCCCCTGCACCTGGTACCCTCCCCCTCCCACCCCTCACCGCCACTCACCGGCGCTTCGCCGGCCGGCGGCCCCGCGGCGTCGGCGACCCCCTCCCCGCCAGCCGCCCCGCCGCCCTCCAGCTGGCGCTCACGATAGAGGGACCAGAGCCCCACGTTGGGCAAGAAGACGAGGGCGGCCAGCGCCAGCCCCACCGCCTGCAACAGCCGCTTCTGCTTCCGCCGCATCGGAGCCGCCGCCGGGGAAACGAAGAACCGGGGAGGGAGGTCGGCTCGGCTCGGCCGCCCCCGCCGCCGCCCTAAGGGAGCCCAACTTTCCCCGGCGCGCGCGGCGGCAGCGGCGGGCGGCAACTCCGGCACTTCCGCTCCGCTCAGCGCGCGGGGGAGGCGGGGCCTCGGCGGCCACGCCCATTGCCAGCGGAGAGCGGCCCCGCCCGGGGCTGCCCGCTAATGAGTCTATTAGCCTCTCGCTAATAACGAGTTTCGAAGGACGCCGAGGCAGCGGCGGGTGTCTGGGTGGGCGCTGCAGGAGAGGGAAGGGAGGAGGGTCCGGACCGCCCGTCGGTGGGGGAAACCACGCACTTAATTGCTCCAGAGAGGCTCCGCAATTAGTAGCCCGGCGGCACCAACCGCGGCCGTTTCAGCGACCGGACGCTGCGGAGCGAGCAGGCGCTTGGCGCTGGGTACCGCTCTCCCTAAATAAATACAAGCGGTTTGCAAAGAATGGAGCACGCTGGGCGGGGCGGGACCGGGCCGGTACAGGAGGAGACCGACGGGGGAGGAACAGTGAGAAGAGCAAGACTCCTGGGATGCAGCTGAGTCCAGGGCCTCGGGCGGGCTCTGCAGAGCGGGCAGAGCAGCTTCAAGGGATGAAGGTGCTCCCCAAAGGGTCCAAGTGCTCCCCAAGAGCTGCAGGTGCTCCTATAGGGATGTGGATGCCCTCGAAGGGTGCAGGTGCTCCCCCAAGAGCTGCAGCTTGTCCCACAGACACCTGGTAGCTGGGGGACAAGTCTGCTGCTCTGTGGCTGGAGATGCCCTCAGTCCATAGCCTTACTGATGGGCAGGATTGCTCCTCATCAATTCCCCAGTGATCACAGAATCATAGAATCATTAGGTTGGAAAAGACCTTTAAGACCAACTGTAAATGGCTCTCATTAAATAGGAATGCTGTTTATTTCGATACCAATTAAGTGGTCTCTACCATAAACCAGATAATTTATGGGCATGGGATGGTGTGGGTTTGTTGTTGTTGTTTTTTTTTTAAAAAAAACACAATAACACCAAAAAAGCAAAACAGTGGTACAGCTTTTTCCAAAAATGGGGAGTTGATTCATTTCTTGAATGAAGAGCTAACAGCCCTTGTGGTGAGGAAGATGCCAGTTTTAGCAGAACTCGGCTAAATCAACAGCAGACCTGTAACATCCAATGCCCTGCTGCAGGAACTGCTAAAATAAATATGAGGCGTCTTCCATTGTAAACTCCCACAGGGAAATTTTTTATTTCCTAGAATAATATCAACAAGAAAGAAGTCAATGAAAACCATTATACACTTCAGCATTTGCAGTTCTTGCCACTCTTGCACACAGCAAGTGAATTTAAACTTAAACTTCCATAGTCCACTAGAGGGCATCTTCCGGCAGATTTCAGTGCCTGCTGTGATGCATGAATTTTATCAAGTAAGCATTTAATTTAGAGAGCAGGTTACAGTTTCTAAGTCTAACTACATGTTAAAGCAGCTTGTACTTTCATTATAATTATATATGAGAATTTGTTGCCAGCTGATTTCTGTACTAGAAATGCTAATGTTTCCATTGTTCTTCCATGGGTGAAGAAGATACCGACCCATCAAATCCCTTTGCTTCTACCTTTAGAGCAAAATATATTCCCTTTATCATCTCTGAATCACCTCCAGCAACACAGAGACTTTGGTCACCGTTGAATAATGCACAAATGCTAGATTATACAATAAAGCTATGTACGTATTACCTGGTACTGAAAAATCTAGGCTGAAAAGCTACAATACCTCAGTACTTCAGATTTAATACTGCAGTGTCAGTGTGCTGCCATATGGATCCTTAGAATAACATCCACATCCCCTTGCCTCTGCAAGAGCTCTTCAAAAAGTGGTTGTGAAATAGCAGGCGGTTTCATAGGTAAGCACACAGGATTACAGGCTGCCCTTGGCAGAACATCCTCATTTATATAAAGAAATGGCAGCCACAAAGTTTGAGAGTTAATTAAAACAAAGTTACTTGCTGGCTTGACATATGTTTAAATTTAGGATTGCAAGCCTGCGTGCTAAATGAAATGTTTGCCTCGTAAATTGACTTCAGCAGAGTTGCACGAGTTTTAACTGTGAACAGAATATAGCTGGTGCTGCAGGTGGATCAGTATTTTGTATGAGAGCACTCTGAATGACCAAAACCTCTGAAGGCCCTCATAAGAATTAAAGTCTGTCTGCTTCTCAGTGATCACACTGGAAATAGATGCTTTTCCTCCCTGCTTTAAGAAAGAGTGAATCCTGTTTGAGTTACCAAGTAAAATAATCCATACCCCATGCAGCTGCCTCAGTCCCAAATAAATAAATGTGTTTCTTCCATTAAAGGTCCATCGTTCTCCCTCTCCACTTCATCGCAAAGCATTTTGGTGGTGACAGAGCTCTGATTTTGGCCTGTGGTATGCAATGCCTTGGGGATTAATTTGGCACATGCAAAATAAACATGGATTTATCTTTCTGAGAAAGAAGAAAGCCTATGGCTGTCTCTAACAGGAAAGGGAAATGGTGTACCTTCCCCAGGCATCTTTTCAAAACAAATATAGGATGAATTAATAGCAGCTCAATCCCCATTGGAAGCTCTCTTTGCTAGTGAGCTGGGTTGCCCCATTTGCAGCTCCTGTGGTGAGATGCCTCAGGACAGAGGGTAGCAAAAGGGGGTAGCAGTATCATGAAGCCTTGGATGAAGGATGTGGAGCAGTGGTGACCAGAGGGGCTTGTTCAGCAGATGCTGGGAAAGGACAAGAAAGCCTTGCAAAAAGCTAATGGGAGTGCATGTGACAGGAGGATCTTAGGTAAAGCTAGTAGGTAGCACAACAGCATGGAAATGAGATGGCAAAGACCTAGGGAATCAGTGCTCTCCTGATTTCTGGTGTCCTCTGGCTGCAGCTCCTCTGGGCAAAAACTGACTCCTGTGAAGAGCCAGATTCTGAACTTGGGCCTCCTGCAGGGGTGGGTAATGGAAAGCATTGAGTTCTTTCCATACCTACAAGAGAGCTAATGGTTATGGGATCCCCTGCTCTTCTGCTAAGTGGTCACGAGCAAGACTAGACCTGGGTTTCCATGCCTCCAGCTGCTGTGCCAGCCTAACATGGTTAGGGAGGGAAAATACTGACAGAGGAATGGCATATCTGCCTCGAATAGCAAGGGGGAAATAGGGACCAAAATACCACCCAAGAGCCTGTTAGGTTTTTCTCTGGGGTTCACAAATGCTGCATGTTGCCATGATGGAGATGGAGAGGGAAACTCTAGTCCATCTCTGCTGTGGTCTTGTGTCAAACAGCTGCACCAGAAGGGAAATGGTTAGATGAGGGTAGTGCAGTGGATGTGATATACCTTGACTTCAGCAAGGCTTTTGATACTGTCTCCCATGGGATTCTCACAGCCAAGCTTGAGAAGTGTGGGTTTAGTTATGGTGTAATAAGGTGGATTGGGAAGTGGTTGAAGAATAGATCTCAG